>JANHZT010004784.1:54380-65291 GCA_032468215.1 Stegonotus admiraltiensis
TCCTCATTTTACCCACCTTAGAAAGGATGGAAGACTGAGTCAACCTTGAGCCTGGTGAGAATTGAACTCGCAGTAATCGCAGGCAGCTGGAACTAAATACTCCCTTCTAACAAGAGCATTAATCTGCTATGCCACACAGGCTCCTTTTTAAAAGTTAAAAAAAAATTGGCCACACCCACCCAGTCACATTACACCACCACCACCAAGCCACGCCCACAGAACCGGTAGTAACAAATTTTAGATTTCACCACTGAGATCATCCAATTCTGCAATGCTGCAACTTTTATAAATACATGGTTGCCAAGCACCTAAATTTTGATCATGTGACCATGGGAATGGTACAATAGTTATAAATGCAAGGACTAGTCGTAAGTCATTGTTTTCAATGTTGCTGTAACTTTGAACAGTTGCTAAACAAATGGTTGTAGCTCAAGGACTACATATGTTACTACATATTTGTAAGACATGCATGGCAAAGAACTATAAAATGCAAAAAAAAAAAGATTGATAGAAATCAATGTCTATGGAGATTCTCAGTCATTCAGATCATGGTTGTCCCAAAGGTGCTTTTCCAAGAGGCAAATGGACTTTCTGGTTTTTCTTTGCAGATATTTCACTTCTCATCCAAGAAGCTTTTTCAGCTCTTGGATAAGAAGCAAAACATCTTCAGAGAAAAAAACCAAACCAAACCAGAAAGCCCAGTTGCCTCTTGAAAAAGCACCTTTGGGAGAGATCCAAATCAAGGTTTAAGAAAAAAAAAAGTTTCAATTTCATTGCAGCAGAAAACCAAAGACAGTAAGGCATTCATCCTCCACCCAACTTAGTAGCAGTCTCCTTTTATGCTGGTGAAGGTATCTTGAACTCAAGAGAGGGATAAATGTGGAAGTGCTGTCATTTCATTTTACTATAAAAAAAAGTCCTCCTGCTCCATTTTGGATGCTGAATGGAATGCACCATGGAATGCAACATCACCTTGCTCTAAATGATGTAACTATTTGTAACTATGCAATTTGTAGGATAATGACAGTCTCCAAGGACACAGGTTTCAAGTGTATTTGTTTTAACAGAGCCAGGAAAAACAAAGTTAAATATAGCTCTGTGTGCTTCCTTAATAAAGATGAATCTTGTCACACTTTTATAAGTCAAAGCATAGATTGAGGAAGTAGAGCCTTCAAGGCAGTGGTGGGTTGCCCCCAGTTTGTGTCGGTTCTATAGAACCGGTAGTAAAACCAGTAGGAGGCTCTGCCCACCGACCCTGACATCATCAGAATGCTTCTGTGCGCGGCCCCGTTGCGAACCGGTAGTAAAGGTAAGTAGAACCCACCCCTGCTTCAAGGATAATTGATTTGATTATAAGAATAGATGTTTATTGCACAGTATGAATTGGAAACTTCCCTTGGCACATTCTTTCAAACAGAAAAAGCCAAGGCAGTCCTAGGCTGCATTAACAGAGGGATAAAATCAAGATCATGTGAAGTGTTCGTACCACTTTATAATGCTTTAATTGGACCACACTTGGAATATTGCATCCAGTTTTAGTCAACATGATATAAAAAAAGATATTGAGACTCTATAAAGAGTGCAAAGAAGAGTAACAAAGATGATTAGGGGACTGGAGGCTAAAGTATATGAAGAACAGATGGAGGAAACGGTTGCAGGAACTGAATATGTCTAGTTTAATGAAAAGACAGACTACGGATGATATAATAGCAGTGTTCCAATATCTAAGGGGCTGTCACAAAGAGTGGTAGGACAAGAAGCAATGGATGGAAACTAATCAAGGAGAGAAGCAACCTAGAACTAAGGAGAAACTAATCAAACTAATGAAAAGAGTCTGGTCCTTTAGATTACAGAATTTTGCTATTTACCTGGATTGGGGTCACTGCTGGATGCTTCAGTTCAATCATCCGTTCTCCATCATCCTGAAGCATATTCACATACTCTTCCTGGTTAAGAAGCTCATTGTTTCTGAACTCCTGAAGAGAAGGAAGAAAGAATTAATACAATTAATAAGTGGCCACAATGAATGAGCTGAATGATGTAAATGATACACATGCCACAAATGGACTAGTGGGGAAAAGCAATTTACTTCTTTGGAAGCCACCACAACCATGCCAGAGCACTAGTAGGTTATTTACGAAATTCAAGTATTGGCAGTCTTCATGATGGTAATTGGGATAGGAATTTCAACCACTAAGCCAGGGGTCTGCAACCTTAAACTCAAAGAGCTATTTGGACCCGTTTCCCACAGAAAAGAAAACACCGGGAGCCACAAAACCCTTCCCGTGCCTGACTATTTCTTGAGCGGCCACAAAACTAACATATGTAGTTGAATTAAACATTCTGTTTTCTCCTGAAACTTTTCTTTTCTTGGATTTATCCATGGTTGCCTACCAGGGGTTGAAAAGCTCAATGAATCACGTGCTGGTGGGTGTTGCACATTGACGGCTGTGACACATATTTTGAGTGACAGGGAGCTGCAGCACAGGGGTGAAAGAGCCACATGTGGCTCCAGAGCCGCAGGTTGCTGACCCCTGCACTAAGCAATGTGGTTATAAAGCATGATGTCACATGATGACACTGCCCAGTGATGACAGTTGTGGCCATTCCTGGTTACCACTGTTAAGTGAATCATCACAGGTTGTTAAACAGGGACTTCACATGACCATAACTTCCAACTTCCTGCAAGATTCTCCATTGGCTTTTCTTGTAGGAAACTGGCACAGAACATTGCAAATCACAAACACGTGACTGATGATGTTGCAATGGTCAGAAATCTGGGCCAGTTGCTGAGCATCTGGATTGCAATCGTGAGTGTGGGGGCATTGCAACAGCTGGAGCTGTAAGTATCACTCATTCAGCGTCATCACAAGTTTGACTGATCCCTGAAAGAATGGGCATTAACCTCTACATTTAACAATGAATACATTTTGTTGAAATCAGTATGGCTGGAGGAAATTTTTGGCTGGGTTTTCCTGCAATACTGTATGTAGTATATGGGCATGGATGTGCCATTGGGCACATCTGAAATGGATGCTGCAGGAGTATCATGTTCCTTAACAGAGTTCATGACCCAAGACTTCCCACACCTACAGATACATTTTGACATCCAACTTTTCATTTACCTCATACTCTCGCCGGACTGACTGGGGATCAATCATTTGATCACTCCAGTCCTGCTTCAAGATCTTCTGCTGTTGCTCTGAGAGATAAGCCAGCTCTTTCATGCAGCCTTGGAGGTGGGTATAGAGGCTATTCAAGCTCTGGCCTCGCCAGATGGAGGCTTTCTGTCAGATTGAGGGGAAAAATATTATTGTCATTTCATTTCATTGTTATTGTCTAGTTGTCACCAACCAGATATTGCAATAAGTCCTAGCATTCTCAAGCATTACAGCCCTTGGTATTATGGTCTGAGTTTTCCAGGAATACTAGTCCAATAAGGCTGGAGAACGCCATTTTGGGAAAGGGTGCTGAAGGTTTTTATAATTCCCATCTAATTTAATGTCAGAACATCCTTACTGAGAATGCTAGAACACCTGCCATTGAGTTTTTAATATTTAATAAGATTTCTATCCTGCTTTTCATGCAGAAGCTAAAGATGGCAAACATAATACTTCTTCCTCCTGTTTTCCCCACAACCACCTGCTTCTGTAGCTGAGAGTGGACTAGAACTTAAGTCTTCCTACTCCTTGTCCAACATTGTGCCCACACCTGCACCATGCTGGCTCTTAGAATTCTCTCTCAGGATCTCTTATGCTTCCAGTCCAATAACTCTCTCCAGCATCATGCTTGAGCTACCTCATGATCCTCTGCAGAAGCTGGCTGCTTTCTTGGAGGCAAGAGAGTATGGTTGGCCTGCTTTCAATAAGTCATGTCTCTGGTTTGAATGGATGAAACTTCAAAATGTTGTGTCATATGCGTAGGGTTATTTATTTTTTGTTCTCGTAAAGAGTCCTCAAATCAGAAGTGGGCAATATTGTACAATGCAACACCAATATGCTTCTAGGTACTTTTGTTAGTGTCCATCAGATCTTCTCTCCTATCCCAATTTTACAAAATTAAAGAAAAAGCTGGAAACAGCAAAGCACAATCCCAGCCTCTAATATATTTGTTTGCACTAAATTCTTTGGATTAAGGTCCCAATGAAATAGAAGAGGGCACCTATGAGTTTAGTTCATATTCCATTAAATTGGGGTATTGTAAAGGGTCATAACCACTATGGCAGCCATTTTGTATATAGGTATGTCTATCATGGCACTCAGTTTGGGAAGGTGTCATCACATTCTTTCAAAACCAAATGACTCCTATCTTTAACAGCCAGATTTTCCGATGATAGCTTACATGAATCTGAAATAGCAGTTTAATAATATTTTCTTTTTAAAAAGTTACAGCTTACAATAGTGAATAAAATTCTTACCAGCAAGTCCTTGTGTTGAGTCTTTAAATCTCCAGCTTCCTGTTTGGAGAGAATGAGAACAATTTTATTCTTAAAAGGGACAATACTAATGGTTTACATAATGTGTTAAAAAGATATACCATTTTGCTTTATCTTACTATGAAATTACAAATTTATACTATAATATTTGGATTTAATATGGCCTTTTGCTTTAAAAATACAATTTACATGAGCAAACTGAGCCCTTCATAATGTAGTCAATATTTTAGTCAATATTTACCATTTAAATATTGAAGGAATTGAACTGTTAACTAAAGAAAATCAAATTTGCTTTTGATTGTCAGTCAGTACTGTGAGTAGATATTTCATTTTTTAAAGGCTAATTATGACTCAGTCTGTAAACTGTTATTGTCTGATAATTCATCGATAGCAGAAGTGCAAGTATTGTTAAAGGGCCTCTAATTATAATAAGATTACAGAGATCTTTTTATGAAAACATTCATTACAGTAATGGAACATTTTAGTACTGGACTTCCAGTATGCTGACATTTAAGAAACCTTTTCAACTACGTTCTGCAAATTTTATTTATTTATTTTGTTAAACAATTTATATGGCTGTCTAGCTTGCACACAAATGACTCCCAGCAGTTCACAACATTAAAACATTAATCATTTGAAATTTCCCCATTTTTCTTATCTTGTAGCTTTGGAATGAATTGCTGGATAAGAAGAAAAAGTAGTCATTCCCATTCAAACACTGATGGTTTGAGTTTGAATTTAGTTTCAAAGAGCATGGCCAAAGTTGAAGCCTTTTAAAGCTGTAGACTACAACATCTGAAGGGCATCAGATTGTCTGCCCCTTTTGTCTTCACAAATTCAGTGCTCTCGTATGTGTTGGATTACAGTTCAAAACAGTGAAAAGACTGACCACGTGGCATCTTACCACACTGTGAAGATTTTTGATCTGCAGGCCATATGCTTCTATCTCCTTCTGAAGAATGTTGTGTTCTGCAATTTGTTTTTCCAGCTCAGGCATCGTAGGTCCATATTGCCCTCCACTGATTTGTTTCTGCAACAAACCCACCAGTAGTCACCACACTGTTTACATTTAGAGTTATTCAACTGCAAGAAAAATCTATTCCATTTCTTTGATCTCTTGTCCAAATGATTGCCATCTTGTTCCTAATAGTTGTGACCGCTGCTAGCACGCAAGCCAAATGATCCTGAAATGTTAGCGAGTGGAAGTCAAAAAAGGTGCAGGAAAAGTGGTTATGGGAAGAAGTGAGACAGGCAAAGACTGATGGGATCATTTTGAAAGGTTTTGTAGCTGTTTCACTAAAAAAATCCTCTTATTGATAAACCTGTACCTTGCAGAAGTGACCTATTTGATACAAAGAGTCAGTTATGATATTGTATTTCTGTGAAAACACAAGCAGAAAGACATGAGTAATGAAGAAATCCTGGTATCTTGAAAGCTTACACAAATAAAGCTGTTGAGTATGTTGATACCCAAGGCAACAGCAATATGAGGTGACGTGCAAACTCTCCCGCCCTTAATCTAGGTGTCTTGATAACCTACTAACAGCAATACAAATGGGAGATGATGTTATATGGAGCTCTGTAAAACAAGGATATTCTTACTGCACTTTAAAAAAACTTTGTTTGCTGAGAAATTGCATTTAACAACAATACACATCCCTATTTCTGTAATTAATTCCGCGATGGTGAGGCAAGTGGGCTGAAATATAGTTGCTAGGTTGCATTACCAGTCAAGCTGCATGTTCTTGATAATATTTTCTGACCACCTAGTCTGGCATGAATGATTAAACCAGGGTTAGTTTTATTCAGCTTAATAGTAGTTTTTCAGTATATGAGAACAACTTGTTTTACCCATTGAGCTAAAGTATAGCTTGCATAACTGTGGTTCATTCATAAGCTACAGTTGGTTATGTTTATATAACATAGTAAGTTAAGATCAAACAAACCACCATAGTGTGTAAACGTGGCCAATATGACTTGGTCGACTCCACCTTAAAGATTTGTCTGTGACAAAGCAAACTTCCTGGTTTCATCATGAATTTGGATAAAAGGTTATTGAAAAATTATTGTATTTCTAGGTCAAATCAGTGCATTGTCAAAGCTATGTATGGTCTGATAAGCATTGAATGAGGTAATTTTTTATTATGCTGGTATCATCTTTGCCTTGCAAGGATAAAACAAATTTTGTCCTTCTGCTGTGGTCTCCAAGTAAAGCTGTAATTCATGTTCAACCTTATTAATTTTGTTAATCAAGAAATGCACTTGATCAAATGAAATGCCACATACCCAAGCAGCAACCCTTACCTGTTTTTGTTCTAGAATTTTTGTCCAGTCCACTTTGGAACCAACTTCAGAAAGTGTAAATTTTTCATAGAGCTCTCGATATTCTGCACACTGATGTGTCATTCGGACATGGAGCTGCTTGATACTTTTGGAGGAGAGAAGAAAGGGAATTTCTTCGTTAGAAAATGGGCTTCTTCAAGGAAGAATTCCCCAAATGTGATCTGAAGCTTGTCATGTAGGAGTGTCTCCATGCATTTACTATTTCTCAAGAGGACTGCATGGAATATAAAGCATTACTTACTCTTTTTCAATTTCAAAGGCTTGAGGATGTTTCAGATGCTTGACTTTGTCTACATCTAGGAAAAGATCTTTCAAAAGTGTCTCAGCATCTTTCAAGTTTTTACCATTTATCTGCTGGAATTCCAAAGGCTTGTTCTGCTGACGATTAAGAGCATCCTACAACAAGAAAAGCATAATATGCATATGCCTCATTCCCAGCAGAGAAGACAGAGAGGAAGTGGCACTTGTCAATCTAGAAGGCAATGTTTTAGGCTGTAAGTATGTAATTATTGATCCTGATATTAATTCCAAAAATGCAGGTATTCCGTATAGTTTATCATGTCAGCTTTTATCATATAGTATACAATTAATTTTGGGACACAGTGGCTCAGTGGCTAAGACACTGAGCTGGTCGATCAAAAGGTCGGCAGCTCAGTGGTTCGAATCCCTAGTGCCGCGTAATGGGGTGAGCTCTACTTGTTCCAGTTTCTGCCAACCTAGCAGTTCAAAAGCACGTAAAAAATGCAAGTAGGAAAATAGGGACCACCTTTGGTGGGAAGGTAACAGCGTTCCGTGCGCCTTTGGCGTTTAGTCATGCCGGCCACATGACCACGGAGATGTCTTCAGACAGCGCTGGCTCTTTGGCTTTGAAACAGAGATGAGCCCTGCCCCCTAGAGTAGGGAACGACTAGCACATATGTGTGAAGGGAACCTTTACCTTTACCTTATACAATTAATTTACAGAATTCATCCCATTGAATAAACTTCATAGATTAAGGGAAAAATAACTTTGGTTGAACACTGAATTAGATATGCATTGTTTTGATTTGGCAAGGCATGTTTCATATATTCTGAGTTCCCTGATAGTAGCCAGGAAAGTACCTAGAACTACTTTTGAATGGTTATCCTCTATCAAACATGGAAGGAGAGGCTCAAGTAAAACTAGATTAGCAACTGAGGTACACTACACCAAGTAAACAGTCATCAAGAATCATTGAGCTTCTGTCCTCTCACTCTAAGATAAAAAAAAATTAAAAAATATTTTCAAGAGTTAGTCATAGTCTTTTTAGTTCCAAGCTCAGAGTTATCATACATTCAAACATAACCATCACTTTTCAGATAGCAGCATTGTATAAAATGCAAAAAGATAGGATGAAGTAGTCAGCAAAAGAAATCAAGGGCAAGAAATAAAAGAAAAGGAAAGGATAAATAATTCTAATTTTCTCCAACAGCCATAATTATAGTTCTCTGTCCTTGCAAAACATTCTTGCTTCCATTAAGTTCACATCCTGATTCAAACACTGACTTTACTCTTTTCGATATTGCAGCTCTCCTTGATGCTTTCTGAGCTTGGTTGTTTGCTGGCAGCTGTTTCATTACCTGACTAGGTAACATTAACAGTACTTGTGAGTATGAGGTTCATAGCACTGATTTTAGTTTCACTCTCTAACATCTCACTAGCATTCCCAAAGAAATTTTTTTTAACATTTCCAATGTTTCTTCCCAAATTATTGAATCATTCTGTTCACCCTGCCAAAGGCTGTCAGATGCGAAAGACCAGTCTGTGAAAGATCAAGTCCCCACATGAAGGTCTAGTTAAACTAATTTATTGCTAAAGCCAATACATAGAAATCTTCTCAACTAACAGCACCTGTCTGGAGTTAGATAAGGGTCAACGGTTGGATTAAGGTTGCTTGTAGCTACGTAACAATCCTAAACTGATCCCCAGTGGCGGATTAAGGCTCACTGGTGCCCTAAACACTGACAAATCTTGATGCCCCCCTCCTTTCAATGAAGAACCAATCTTCATTGAGTGTTTTTTTTTTCTTTCTCAACTTTGTGGTGCACCCTTTGGGCCTGGTGCCCTAAGCACGTGCTTAGTCTGCTTAATGGTTAATACACCACTGCTGATCCCATTTTCACTCCATCCTCAAACTCTGCCAGTCCTCCTACAAAAGTTGTTCTTTAGCCGTTTTCACATACCGCCATAATACTTTTTCATTAAAATTGCTTTGCATTTTCTTTTCTCTTTTAACTTTATTTTTTGTTGCATGATTTGTAATTTGAGGTCCACTGACACACTTGTTATAGAAGGCACTCTCCCATTGTCTGTACAATGTAGAAAACTCTAGCTCTTTATTCCACTCCCAGAATCCTTGATTAAGAAACGAATTCACTGTGTTCAAGTGAGGTTTTTTTTCTCTCTCAGTCTCTCATGGAACCCCATCAAGTTCTCATGTGGTAGCATTCCATATATGAATCTATGATTGGCCAGTAGGATTCTGTATAATACATTCTGAAAAACCATGATTTTCTCTGATTTAGAAGATAGTAATTCATTCTGACATATATTTCATTCACAATTAACTCCAACCTTCACTTTCATACATGTATTCATCAAGTCCTCGCCACAAGATTAGACCACCTCCATTCAGACCTGTTAAAGGTTTCCACATAGTTTTTTAAAAAGCACAAAATATCTATTTTGCTTTCATTAACATCATCCATTAATTGAGTCCACTGAAGATAGGTGGCTAATGAATTCAAGTGAATAAAAATAAAACAAAATTTGTGTTTCATCTAATATTAAAAAACTAAAGAAGTTTCAAAGAGGAGACCTCTTGAGTTTCAAATAAAGATATCTGAAGGACCATTTTGTTACAAGAAGCCAGGGGTGAAATGCTCCTGGTTTGGACTGGATCGCCCAATCCAGTAGCAATGGCAGTAGGTGGTTCGGAGAACTGGTAGCAAAAATCCCTGCCCCCCCCCGCCATGCCCAGCTGAGCCGTGCAATCATCAGAGGCTTTTTAAAATTATTTTTAAAAGCATTTTTTCTACAACGTCTTCACCTGAAAAAATGCTTTTAAAAGTTAAAAAAAAAGCCTCTGATGATCTCACAGCTCAGCTGGGATTGTCAGAGACTTTTAAAAGCATTTTTTCTACAACCTCTTCGGCCGAAGAAGTTGTAGAAAAAATGCTTTTAAAAGCCTCTGATGATCCCAGCTGAATTTAAAAGCATTTTTTTACAACCTCTTCGGCCGAAGAGGTGGTAGAAAAAATGGTTTTAAAAGTAAAAAAAAAAGTTGGCCACGCCCACCAAGTCACATTACCTACCACCACCAAGCCACACCCACAGAACCCGTAGTAACATTTCACCACTGAACTATTTCATGAGTTCAGTCCACTTTTTTAATTTTATTTTTTAATATTTTTCATATATCCAGGCAACTCTGATTTTCTGTAATCTTGTCATTTCGAAATAAAGGACACAGATATTCCCCTTGTATCTGATTAGATTTATTTTATGTATTTGCTCAACCATCATATTACTATTCTATTTGGAGCTTTCTCCGATAAACGTTAGAGTCAAACATATAGCATGATTTTTGTATTCAAGTTCCAATTTTACCTTCTTAAGTTTGGACTGTGTTTCAAGGATGTCCTTTTCCACCTGGTCAGCATTTTTTTGCATGCGTGAGATGAGCACCGCTAGATCATTGCTGCTTGATGATCTGCAGATAAGGATATAGAAATCAGGCAGATTAAAGATCCAGTTTTTTTGCTCAGAATTTCATCCTGAAGCCACATTCTTTTTGATAATTTTTTTGCTCAGTATACCATAGAATTAGAACCCAAACTGGAACATTAGCTTCAATAGTAAATTCCTTTAAAAATCGCCAGAATCCATAATTATATAGCAGTAAAGTATAAATTCACCTATGATCTACTTGATAATACAGATAGTCCTCAACTTACAACAGTTCATTTGGTGACCATTTAAAGTTACAACTGAGAAAAGAGACTTATGACCATTTTTCACACTTACAACCATTGCAGCATCCCCATGATCATGTGATCAAAATTTGGATACTTGGCAACTGACTCATATTTATGACGGTTGCAGTGTCTCGGGG
>JANHZT010004784.1:74597-92960 GCA_032468215.1 Stegonotus admiraltiensis
TGTAGGGGTTTTTTACTTTGGCTGTTCACCGCCCTGAGTCCTTATTGGAGAAGGGCGGTATATAAATTGAATTAATATAATATATATATATATATAAATATATACAATAAAACCACATTGCTGATCTTTATCAGAAAGCCCACATCTCAAGGACAGCCCATAAAGGAAAATGGATGAAAATTTATCATTGCTGTTCTTGAGAACTGACCATTGTATTTTGGTTTAGAATAGAATATGCTTTACATGTTTTTTTTTTTAAATGGAATCTTACTATTTAGCATCTCTAGTAAAAGCAGTCCTTGCAGGCTAAAATCTGGACAGCTGCTGCTTCTTAATTGACTCAGGTTTTGCAATAAAATAAATAATGATTTAAAAGCCACAATTACTGCATTCACATTGTGCACTAAACAGAACCAAGTATGATTAACATGATTGGGGAATATAGCCATAGTGTCAGTAAGTATACGACAGCTTTCTCCAGCAATATGGTAGAACTCTCTCCTAGTGAAAGCATTCACTACGGAGTTATTGTACACATTGAAGCACACACCCTTGCCCACATGCATACATCAGCCAGGGTTGCAAACCAAATTCTTTTCATTGTTTATTAAAAACATATATACTGCAAATCAGTGAAATTTTTGAAACATTTCTAGTTCAGATGGATGGGTTTTATAACATCGCCATCAATTTCTTTATCCACCGTATATTTTCCCCTGAGAAGTCAACAGTACCATGTTAATGCCCTATAGGACTAATTCTCAGATAAGTATATATAAGAATGCTACATAGGGAATATGCAATGAAATAGTCCCACATAATTCACATTCAAGAATTCTCATAGCTGAGAGACTTTTAGTGTTGACAAAGTACTAACATTGTACATCTACTCCAGCTACATACTTCATATTGCACATTTATTGCATAAACGAGGTGCAATCTAGAAAAGTAAAGAAACAATATTACACCTTCAATTTGTTTCAAGATAAGCTACCTGATTAGGTTCAAGAAAGTCACCTAAACAAACAATCACATTCTTCATAATGCTCTGGATAAATTACCCAAAAAATGCAGCTGTTGCTATACCATAAAATCAAGACATTTGATTGTAAAATTTGAGAAGTAAAGTAAGAACTTGTAACCAAGATTGTTTTTGAGTTCTGCTACCTTTGAGTAAAACCTAATGAATTCTCTCTCTCTTTTCAGTTGTCATTTGAATAGAAGTCTTTTCTCTAGGCTTTTCACTAGCCCATATTATTCTTAGGCTCAAAAAATGTATTCGCAAATCCATGGTTAGGCACTATAATAAAAAGGCAACATAGATACTGGTGATGAATGGAAAGACTGCAGTAAATGTTTTCTTTTTTAACCAAGGTATTTCCATCATTTTCTCTTGCTCCTCCCAAACTTCAGAAGAAAACAAGTGAAATTCAGATGGATGAGAAAATTTAAAAAGGTCAAAAATCTGAGGAATGAACTCCTAATATAGGCATTGAGGACTGAACATTCAGTTGGTTGGGAGAGGAGATCAAAAACTGGAGCGGAGGGAACAAGGAATGTAATCTCCTGGAAGACGGCATGGCTGATGGAACCAAGCAATGTTCTAATCATTACAATATTTTGTTGCTAGTCTAAGATGTTCATAATAATAGGAAAATCATTTTTGTAAGTGCTGCTCCTTCTGTTGTGTCAAAATGATCCCACCTTTCAACAAGATGGAGGGATCTAAAAATTCAGGGGAGGCATACATTTTGAAAAGTGTAAAGTAGTTAAGAAAGAAAATAAGCAAAACAACAACAACAACAAAACCAACAACAAACCCTGAAGCTACCATAGCATGGAGAATTGATAATTGATATCTGAGAATTGATATCTGTGATGGATACAGTGTTTGCAGCTGTATCCACTATACAAGTAATCAACATTACAAATCACGTCTTTTCATGAGCACAGCTTCATCTGAGACTTCAGCAGATGAGCCTTCTAACAGTAACATCTTTTTCCTTCTCAAAAACGAAATAGAACTCAGGAAATCGAGCATACCAATTCCTCTCAATATTTCAGAAAATAAAGCAAAACCAGATTTTTACATTAAACTGTTCCAGGAAGTGATTTGATCTATTGCTGAATCACTACCTGGCTGTTGGCTGTTTCCTTTGCAAAACTCATAATTTTTTTGCTTTCAAAATACAAGAATTAATCATTCTAAAATGGTAATTATAGTATACTTTATCAACTGTGTGTACTATATATGAAATGACAGGCTGGATATTGCACATTTTAGCCTCAAGTACACCATCTATCTAAATACAGAAGCAGTAGGCACAAGTGCAACGTTACTTATGCACTTATCTAAGATCAAAGGTTATTAAATTTGGCAGATTTTACTTTTTATTAGACTTGTAGCATTATGAAATTTTCTTATGGAAACTAATTAAGTTCCTGATAAAGTTGCCGCCTTTCACCAGACCAGAGACAAAAAGGAGAGAACAATTGGGTAGAGAAGAAAACAATTAATCAACATCCAACTATTGACTATCTTGAGTGACTTTGATTCATTCATTCATTCTCTCTTGGCTCAGCCAACATCACAACGGTATTGTTGGGGGTGGAAGAAATAAGAAGAGTTGAGCTCCCAAAGGAAAAGTGAGAAATTAACAAATTAATACCCCTCTGATAATATATTTTCCCCACTTTTTCAGCTACTTATTCTGTTAGTATGATGCAAAAAAGAATTACATGCTTCTTAGAGTTGTAGCGATGCCAGCAAAAAGGCAATACCACATTCCACAGATAGCTCCCAATATGATTTTTGGAATATGAGATTCTTAGTCTTTACAGTGTACAAAAAAAGGTAGCCAAATCTAGCTGATGATCAAAAGAGGGTACCTGACAGATGGATTATATTTCCAAAATGCATGTCTACTAGAAAATATTTGTAGGAATTAAACGAATGGAAAATAGAAAAGAGGGTGCATGTGTTTGAAATGTCAAATCCATGCTGTCTATATACACATCCTTTAAAAAAGAAAATCTGACCATAATCAATATAATTTCAAACAATAAGGAGTCTGGAAACCTCTTTAAAGTAGAACTAGTGTTATGTCCATTGTATGTATTTTCTTCCACTACATGGGACAATCATTGTTACATAGTACCTCGTTTAAGATTTCCTTGCTTTAGAGATTGACTGATATATAAGTTTCTCTATGGGAAAAAGAAAAAGAGCTATAAGTTTGTCCAGTCTTAAAGCCCCTCAGTCATATTAAGCTACAAGTCCTAAAATTTCCATCCAGCATGGATACTGGATTGGGAAGAGCTGATGGGCGGATATGAGAGAAAGGGAATTCACGTTCAACTTTGGCCTACTTGCACAAGGGACAAAAACAGATTTTAGTTTTCAGGTATCCTGTTAGGCAAATAATACTTTCACTTGTTCCTTGCAATTTATTTAAACAACTAAGAAGGAACCTGGACTGCTTTTATCAAACAGGAAAAACTATTTCCCTTAGCATCTTGTTGAGTACCTTACCATGTATGCCTCTTTATAAATAAATCCCACAGAATTCAGTGGGGTTATGCCCCACAAGTAGACAGAAGACTGGATTCTTAGCCTTTACATTATTTACGTTTTTTTTTAAAAAAAAGATATAAGTAGGCAATTGTTCTCCCTTTAGGTTTACTTTATTAACACCAGTCTTATTCAATTCTGCGAAAAGAAAATTGACAGAATCAGCAACTTACTTGAACTGCTTGGTTGGGGACCCTTTGTTTGGGGTGCTCCCGCTTGGCGAGCCTTTGGCCACCCCTTTGAACATCTCAGCGTTATCCCGGGAAACTCCCTGTTGCTGATATCGGGAAGGGTCTTGATGGGAGGCGTGAGTGTGCTGTACCTACTTCTGCCTCTGCTCCTGTTGAGATGATCTGACAGGAAAGGTTGAGAAGGTGTGCACATTGTTAAAAGCGGAATCTGGAAAGCTCCTCCCCAAAGTGCAGGTGATCAACAGCAGTGATGAACACTTGTTTAAAAAAAAAAGAAGGACTTGAAAAACCAGTTTATGACTGAATGAGTAAAAGCCAGAGGGAGAGTGGGAAACCCCACCCTGGTACTCAGAAGAATGTGCCTCTGTACAAGCCGAGACTTTCCCAGCTATATTCACACGGTTTTCAACAGCCATTTCATGCAATACCTTTCTTTGCCTGCAAAGGCTAATCTCATTGCAAATTATGTTTGTCTATAGCAGTGATGGCTAACCTTTTTGCTGTCACGTGCCAAAAGCAGGGGGAGCACAGAGGGATTGCGTGCGTGCGTGCCCACACCCATAATTAAATGTGCCCCACCCCCTGCGCATGCACAAGTGACCCCCTAGTGCAACCCCTGCTTTTGGCATGCAATGGTCCGGTGGGCCCGGTAGACCTGTTTTTTGCCCTCCCCAGGCTCCAGAGGCTTTCTTGCAGCCTGGGGAGGATGAAAACTGCCTCCCCCCCCCCGAGGCCGTCCGGAGGCTGGAAACGGCCCGTTTCCCAACTTCTGGTGGGCTCAGAAGGCCCAAAAATCAGCTGGCCGGCGCGCACATGCATGCTGGAGCTGAGCTAGGGCAATGCTCGTGTGCCCACAGATATGGCTCCGCGTGCCACCTGTGGCACCCATGCCATAGGTTCGCCATCATGGGTCTATAGTAAAGAATAAAGTGCAACCCTATTCATAGCTAAAGCACAGAATAGATAAATGTGCTGTCCAAGCTATATATTCATGTTGAGAGAGATATTCTATATTATTATATACTTGCCTATCTATGATGGAATTATCTTCCTGTAGGAAGCAAGTATTCCATAAAGCAGGCTTAATTAAGAAAAGTATCAAGAACCCATGCCTCGGAAGTGACTTAAAATAAATCTGTTTGCTTCAATATCTGCAACATTGGAAGCCCAGGGTTGTAGTGAAAAAATATATTTTAGTTATATTTAGAGTGCCCAATAGGAATATTCCTTTAACATTTTGTTAGACCATCATCTCTGTCAGGAATGGGAAGTTCATATAGCAGCTGGCTTTTCATGCTCATTCATAAATGGACTACCATGTTGGTAAAACTACCAGCTCTTAGCTATAAAACTTTGGAAGATTACTAGATGGTAGCATGGTGTCAATATATACCCTGTTCCCCCCAAAACAAGACATCCCCTGGTAATAAACCCAATCTGGCTTTTGAGCGCATGGCAATAAGGCCACATACTTATTTCAGGGTTCAAAACAATATAAGACAGGATCTTATTTTCGGGGAAACACAGTATATATATCTATTATGTATCTTTTTCTATCTACTGATAGTCATTCATATTTCTGCGACCTTGAGTCGGTAGTCCTAGGCATTACCAATCACAAGTCATGAATTTATCTGAAGATAAATGAGCAAAAGAGGCTTCCTATTGGCTCTGGCCTCCTTCTCATCCCTCAAGTAGTTTATGTAGCCAACCACAGTTTTATATACTAAAAAAAAATCTTATGGTGCCCCTAAAGAACCCAAAAGCATTTTTGGAAATGACGATGTTGAGATTGGATTTTAGTTTTGCAGCATTCCAAATTCCCATTAATGGCCTTTAAACATATATCAAAATATTTGAAAAGCCAGATGAGACACAGCTCCTGGCAAGCCCTAAGGTAATTCAACATGTATATGGTGCTCACAAATTTGACAATAGGAATTTCAGGAATGTAATATCTTACTAAACCAATTGAATTCAGTGTTTTTATGAACAGACTTTATTTGGTTTCAATCTAAAATGGGGTGAAGAGCAACACAGAGTATATACATAGTTTGTATAGACTAATATACAACAAAACACACACTACATACTGCATGTTATACTCTAACAAAAAGCTCAGCACAAGGAAACAATGTGGAAACAAATGGAAATTGAGGTCTACAGACTATGTGGCCCCAGCTGCAATATTAGAACGTCTCTAAACAAAATTTATTCCTGACTTGCACCCTTTAGGCATGTCCTCTGCCTCCATTCTCCTGACATGCCATGCAACATCTCTGATTAGTCTTTCCCAAACTCAAATCTGCCAAAGGGATTGACTGCCACCATTCATTGCCCAGGCAGGCCTAGATTACATCAACAACACAACATGCCCTGAGATTTCTAATGGAGCAGCAGGCAAAAAACACTGATGCCTTGATTTCTCTCACTATTTCTGTTTTCCACTGATCTTCTGTAACAGAAAAGAGCTTGCCCAATTATAAACAAACAAAAACTTTCTGCACCTGTCAGGTTCCTGCCTTCACCCACAAAACTCACTTGGTGAACCAGCTTAATTTGCCTTGCAGGGATGTTGTGAGGATAAAGGTTGGATAGGAAAGTAATAAAGAATAAAACAAACACATTGACCAGCATTATAGCATTACATTATTTATTACTACGGTATCTATCAAGTCTACCTCATTGGTGTCACATATCTTTTTTATATTTATTGTTTTCTTTGCCTGTCTTCCAAATATATGCATTTAGAAGACTACCGTATTTAGGATATTCACTGAGGCTGAGCATTCATTTGTGGACCTTCCTGTGTTATCTGATGAAAATCTAGTTCCGTGATGGCGAACCTATGGCATGTGTGTCACAGGTAGCACGTGTAGCCATATCAGTGGACATGCCAGCTCAGCTCTTGTGCGCATGCCAGCTGATTTTCAGGCCTTCTGGGCCCACCAGAAGTAGGGAAACAGGTTGTTTCCTGCCTCCGGAGGGCTGGTTGGGGGGAAGGCCCATTTTTTTCTCTCACCTGGCTCCAGATCCTTTCTGCATCTGGGGAGGGCGAAAACAGCCTTCCCCACTCCCTCAGAGGCCCTCCGGAGGCCAAAATGGCCCATTTCCCAACTCCCGGTGGGATAGGAAGTGACATTTTTTGCTGTCCCCAACTTCTAGAGACTCCTAGAGAGGCCTACCAGGCCATCGCGGGCCGGGGGGGAGGGGGGATTGCACGTGCATGCGCAGGGCAGGGCGCATAGAATTATGGGTGTGGGCACACGCGCGCGCACAAACCTCCCCCCCCTCTCCTGGCACGCGATGGCAAAAAGGTTAGCCATCACTGATCTAGTTTATAGAATGCACAGCCCACAGCACAACTGTGAGTTGGCAACTTGCAGCCTTCTTCACAACTAATAATTCAGTGACATTGAATTCACTCTATAGATGTGAGATTTGAAGTGGCTTCATTCTAAAGTACCCCAAATACACACCACACACAAACAAACAGAGGGAGAGGGGGGAGAGAGAGAGAGACAGGGAGAGAGAAAGAATCTTCTGATACTTTCATAGGATAGTAGATAGATCCAACAATGACCTACTTTTCGGTTTCAACGGATTTAACATTCCTCTTTACAAATATGTAGGCAAACTGCACTAGCTATTTCTTTCCGCCTTCCAAGGAGGAAGTTTAGAGTGGATCAAGTTTAGTCAAAATTGGCATTAGTGGTTTGCTAAGCCTTTTGGCTTTGGTGATCAATGCCATCTGTGATACAACTGATATGGGTGTGCAGGAAAAAATGCAACTCGTTTTACATCTGCTGCCAAGAATCTGACTGGAAAGAAAACTTGCCAGAAATAATATCAGAGCATGACACTCCTTCACAGGCAAAATAAACATAGAACTCAAATGGTTTTTGTGTGCGGTTTGTGTCATTTTCTGGGACACAACTAGAGAGGAATTTGGAATTGAAGTTGAAGAAGTGAGACATACACGTGTTGATCTAGGTGGCAGAATCTAAAGATATCCATTTAATTAGAATGTTTTGATACTGCTTGGGGAAACAAATCAGAGCATTTTATTGAATGCCGAATATGAATGCAAATGCTTCACATGCGTTCAGGATTCAGGGTGTTTCTGTGCATTCACATTTTTTTTTTTTGCTTTTTGCTTTATATGCCGCCCTTCTCCGGAGACTCAGGGCGGCTTACAATGCGTTAAGCAATAGCTTTCATACTTTTGCATATTGCTTGTAGCAGGGATTCTTACAGCATTTCTGCTAGAGTAGCAATATCTAAACTGCAGAAAATCTGGGAGACTACAAGATAGGAGCAAAGACTTAGCAATTTCTGCTTAATATTACCTGGAACTTTGCAGATCACAAATGGCAGTCTTGTTCATTTCAAACATGTTGTATTAATGCATCTCTATAAGATAAGATGCAACATAATTCTCCAACCAGATGCCTTTTAGAGATTAGGGGCTCAGTTCCCATAATTTCCAGTAAATACTATATAGCTGAAAACCATTGAGATCGTATTTGTTGTGTTACAGAAGGATGAGATACAGTATTATATGATAAGCATCCATATTTCAGGATTATTTTTTGCGTTGGAAACCAAGAGGTACAAAATCCTACATCTTGTGTTTTCTCTTTGCCATCTTTGCCATCTGATCTTGCCATAGCTGGAGACCAGAGGAAGGGTATCAGGCATTAGTGGTTCAATGATGTTAAATATTCCCAAATATTTCTTTCATTATTATTCCAATTTTCTCATCACCGGAGAACAGAAGAAAGCACAAAATAGGAAGTGATCATGTCTTGATCTGATATTTCTGGACATCAAAACCAATTTTAAACATGTCGGATTAAAAGAAAAACAGCCGGTAGCTGATGCTAGTAGGCATATGAAATGAAAATGAAGAACTCTTTAGTTTTTCTTCGATCATTTCCTACATGGACAGACACTGCATTTTCTGGCTTGAATATTCAACAGTTCCTACTCTAGAAAGTCTGCATTAGCTTTTATTAGAAGAAAGAACAGATCCAGTGAAAATCCCCTGACTATAACATTAAACCCCTAACATTTGTTTCATAGAAGTTATCATTAAATACTCATATTACTAATGTGAATATTATGTTATGAAGGAGTAGACACCAAGAAAGGAAACTCATTGCATCTCATTGTATCACGCTGGTTCAAATTGTCAGCTAAATTTAAATTTGCTATTGTATTTTATGAGCTGACAGTTAGCACCCACCCTCTCCAATGCCAGGGCCACAATCCATTTTGAACATGGCGGCCTGTTCCACATGGAGATGGTTAACATATGAATGTCCCACAAGAAACACCTCAAAGGTAGTAAGATAATAACTCCTGCTTAGTTCTACCTCTCAACTTGGAGTCCCCACCCCTGAAGCCAAGGCACCATAGCATGTTGCCACCATTTTCCTGTCATTACTGGCTACACTGCGTGAAGTGGGGGAGTTTTCTACTTCCCCCTCGTAGTAACTGAGGTGGTTTCCTTTTCCATACCATAAAAAGCAAGAGCATCATGGGAAGAATGATGATCAGGAGAGGAAACCAGTTAGCTATTGTTTTTGTGCTCCGCTATTGGCTAGCTGGAGGAAGAACAGTCTGGATTCAGGGAAAGTAGAAGTGCAGCAAAGATGGTAGTGAGAACACTCGCAATAAACGTGCTGGGGAATTTGTGGGCATAGAACTCAGAATGGGCATTTCTAAGAATTCACCAGTCACACAATATACTTGACAATAGCTCTTTCCAAGCTGATGCTTGCAGGCATGTTGAGACTGTGGCTCCCAGAAATCTTTTCCAGCTGATATTTGCAAGCCCAACATAACTGCAGTGTGCCAGTTTAGGGACAAGTGTTTGAGAGGATCTTTTCAAAGGCAAGAAAAGTGACCTAATGATGGAATTTGGGCAAGTAGTCTAACTGGAAGGACTGCAATGTCAGTGAGTTTCTATGCATACCAGGCAGAAATCACTCTATATTGTACTCGTTGAGCAGGATCTGGAAAAAATAACAGAGGGTGTTGCAAATAAACCCTTTAGGCACCTACTAAATGCAACAAAATGTTGTGCAGAACAAAAGAAGACAGAAGGCTTCGGGGTAAAGGAATAGAAATGATGGTTCCAGTAGCAATTGCATTTGATGGTTGTAATTATAAACCTTTTGCAAAACTGCTCAAAATCTCACAAAGGAATAAAGAATACCTGTGGTTTTTTACAAAAGTAGCAGATATTTACCCATTCTTGGCATAATATGATGCCCTGCCTTTAAGAGTTCTTGGTTCTATGTACGTAGGCTGTTTCTGGTAGGGACATCTACATAGGAACATTGGAAGGTTTTGAAAGGAAGACGTTAAAAGCAAGTGTAATCAACATCATTGATTATCAACATCATTACTGAAACTTAGTTATTGCAAAAGGTAAGGTTTATGAGGAAATTTTGGAATGTCCTGAGGTGTTTTGGGGGGGGTGGGACTTTGAAAAAAGGGCAAGTCTAAGTGTATAATTTCATAAATTTTTACTTATTTTTATTTTTACTTGTATGAAATGTTTTGTGCATGAAAGAATTGGATAGAAAGTGGTTTATAGCAGTGGTTCTCAACCGTCCTAATGCCGCGACCCTTTAATACAATTCCTCATGTTGTGGTGACCCCCAACCATAAAATTATTCCTAAGACCATTGAAAATATGTGTTTTCCGATGGTCTTAGGCGACCCCTGTGAAAGGGTCGTTCGACCCCCAAAGGGGTCGCGACCCACAGGTTGAGAACCGCTGGTTTATAGCCTTTGCTTAATAGGATATGTCTGCTACCTAAATTTGTTGCATTCTAAATGTCCTCGCAAATCCACTCAATGCATTTTGAAAACTGTACACTTGCATTTTTAGTGAGAAATCCCACATATGAAGAACAAAAGAAAAGAGGTAAAGCAAGATCGCTTTGTTAGGACCCTGCTTATGGGAAGGTCTCCCTTACTAGGTTGAATGGAAGAAAGACACGAATCCAATAACCCATGGTAGCTTAACCAAGCCTTTTAACTTCTGGGCTCACAGGTAATCTTAAAATTTAACATCAACCTGTAGGTTAATTTATTATTTATTTATATCCTGGATTTATTCTTTTTGCAAATAACTCATTGGTTTAGAGCAGGGGTGTCAAACTTCCATTGTCACGACGACGTTACATGACGTATTGGGATACCCCCCCCCGGTCACTAAACCGGGCATGGGCATGGCCAGCACGTGACACATCTGGCCCCTGGGCCACAAGTTTGACAGCCCTGGTTTAGAGAGTAGGATACCAGGAAAAGATGATAGCTTTGTACTCAATTCTGTTGAAACCTGCCACAGTTTTGTAAAATGAAATGTATACCTTGCAGCTTATATGGCTAGCAAGAGCTACAGTAGTTCTACCAGTAGAAAGTGGGAGATGGCTGCTTTAAGTGACAGATGCTTCTCCTGGGCTGTTTCTCCTATATTCTCCAGCTGTTCTGTGTTTCCTGAATGTACATGCAGGCAGCCATCTACTTACTTTCTATTGGCTTGGACTATGTGTCCATGCTATTTTCTGTGTGGTGCTGTTGCTATATTCTTTCTGTTTTGTTTATTTTTTTTATTTTTGCTATTGTTTTTATTCTGGTCTGCAGCTAAAATAGAGAATTAATTCATTGATCAACTGACATGGTTACATGATGACATTGACTGACAGTGTTATAGCTAGTTCCTTCTGGCTATTATAGATCTAAAGTTTTGATACAATGAGTGTTTAATGTTGGGGTAGGTAGGGCGCTCGGGAAAGTAGAATTGAAAAGATAAAACAAAACATTGACTGGATTTATACTTTAAGGTAAGCCATGGTTTGTTTTAAGATGAAGTAGACACACTAGTGAATTGCAGTGATCTAGTTCATATATAACTCTGGTTTTGCATCATGATTTTCAAAGTACAGTGGCCTAGGTTATATAGTACACTAAACGATAATCAGACTACATTATAGAATAGATTATTATTGCTTAAGTATACCTCCCTTATTCAATAATTATCTCCATCCAGTTTAACTATTCGGTGGAGAGTTGGAACAAGTTACAGATGTGCAATTTTGTGCTCATTGGGTTCTAGCTAAATTGACTTTTGCCAGCCTAGTGCTGTGCAACTACAGTCACATGGCTAACTTGTATGGAAAATACTGGTAGTCCTCATCTTACAACAGTTCATTTAGCGACCTTTTGAAGTTATAAAGGCATTGAAAAAAGTGACTTATGAACATTTTTCACGCAACATTGCAACACCTCCGTGGTTACATGATCAAAATTCAGAAGCATTGCAACTGACATATTTATGATGGTTCCATTGTCCTGGGGTCATGGGATCACCTTTTGTGACCTTCTAACCAGCAAAGTCAAGGGGAAGCCAGATGCACTTAACCACCGTGTTACTAATTTAACAACTGCAATAATTCACTTAACAACTATGGCAAGAAAGGTGGTAAAACTCACTTAACAAATTTCTCACTTAGCAACATAAATTCTGGGCTCAATTGTGGTCATAAGTCGAGGACCGTGTATATATTATGAGATAATATTAAAAACTATCTGGCTTAGCAATAGAAATTTTGAGCTCAATTGTGATCATAAGTTGAAGACTACCTGTATGGACTAGTTCCAACAAAATCTGCATACCAAAAGAATGTTTCTTGGGAATAAAAAGTATTATTGATTTGAATGAAAAGCTGTTCTCTCACTTTTTCATATTTTTATATAATGGGCAGAAGCATAATAATAGCTAAACTAAGATGGTTTGGGCATTTTAGGTCATTTTCAAAAGGCAAAAGCTTATGAAAAATAAAAGTGGAATCAGATATTACTGCCCATAACATACACTATATATTTATACAAATTTTAGATTAAGCAAATTCTGTGTTTACTTTCATGAAATATTTGATATGATTCAAAAAGAGAAAGATGCCCATCAGCAAAAGCATCACTAAATTCTACATGGATTGACCACCAAACATTAAAATATATTCAGAACTTATTTTATATGATTGTATAAACATGTGTTGTATGTTTTTCTAGTTTTAGGGGGTTATCAAATCCACCAAAGTATTAAGAAATTCTGGATTTAAAGGAAGGTACAATCAAACAAAATTCTGAATTGAGAGGCGCTTTTCCCACTGCTCTTGAATGTTCAGTCATTAAAAGGCATGGTCAGCAGATGTATTCGTGCTTGGCTCAGCAATCAATCATGATCATACCTCTGCTTACTTCACTGCAGGATAAGGAAATCTGTAACATTTCTGCATTTGTAATACCTAATATAGGATTTATTCATAAAGTAATTTTGCCTAATGCATCTATTCAATTCTTATATCAATCTTTCAAAATTTAAATTACAAAAATCTGTTCATTTGGAGGAAGGGCTGTATGTGGAATCCATGTAGTTTTATATAATAATCCCCACACATTAACTGGCAGTTTCTCCTAATGTGCAATTAGGAACAGTTTCCCTTAGGATGATAATGTGCTTTTATATGATTTTTCTGGAGTAAAAATTTTGTTTAATAGGGAGATAGGCAGCTTGACATTCCCAAAAGCAATTGGAGTAGGTCTCAGTAGTTATGTTAAAGATACCACTGAACTGCAGTTTTCAGTGTGATTAAAGACAAAATTATGAAATGCATGGAGCACAATCTTATGAACTACATTCAGTTCAGCCCTTGGATTAGGGTGAATGCAGAACCTTGTAGAATTTTATTTCATTAAGTATGTTTTTCTTCCAAGTATACATCGTCTGTGTGTTTATTGTTCATTGTAAACATTATAAAGGTAAAGGTAAAGGTAAAAGTCCCCCTTGCACATATGTGCTAGTCGTTCTCAACTCTAGGGGGCAGTGCTCATCTCTGTTTCAAAGCCGAAGAGCCAGCGCTATCCAAAGACATCTCCGTGGTCATGTGGCCAGCATGACTAAACACCAAAGGCGCACGGAACCTTCCCACCAAAGATGGTCCCTATTTTTCTACTTGCATTTTTTTGTGCTTTAGAACTGCTAGGTTGGCAGAAGCTGGGACAAGTAACAGGAGCTCGCCCCATTACGCGGCACTAAGGATTTGAACCACTGAACTGCCAACCTTTCGATTGACAAGCTCAGCGTCTTAGCTACTGAGCCATCACATCCCTGATTATAAACCTGCCCAAATCTTATTGAATCGGAGGGCTTCTAAATCACAGAAATAAGTGAATCAATCAATTAAAACAAAGTCAATATCAATTGAAATGAAACCGTCCAATATTTAAAACATTCCAGTGAACAATTTTATGGTCCAAGATGTTTTATAAGGGGGATTAAACCAGAGCATCAATGGTGAAATGTAAAATTCGTCACTACCAGTTCTGTGGGCACGGCTTGGTGGTGGTGGGTAATGTGACTGGGTGGGCATGGCCAACTTTTTTTTTTTACTTTTTAAAGCATTTTTTTACAACCTATTCAGGCAAATAGGTTGTTAAAAAATGCTTTTAAAAGGTTAAAAAAGGCTCTGACAATCACAGCTGTGGTGCGCGATCGTCAGAGCCTTTTTTTTTAACCTTTTAGAAGCTGGAAGTAACGACACCTGGGTGGGTGGCCGGAGCCTCACACCGTCATCGCTACCGGTTCTCCGAACCACCTGCCACAATCGCTACTGGAAGGCCTGAATGCTCCAAACTGGGAGCATTTCACCCCTGCAGAGCATGCAGGTTTTGGACCATTTGGGGCCATAAAGACTCTAACAACCAGTTCCTTGCTTTGTCACAGAACAAATTGAAGATGATTAAAGTTTACTGGGATTACCTTAAATATCTCTCTTATTATCAGAATTATTATATTTCGGAAGATAGAATCCACGTCTTCATAGATTTTTTTTCGTATGTCTCTTTCTACATTATTTAATGAAATTGAAATTCATATTGCAATCATTATTAGATGCAAATCCCCTTTTGCCAGCTTTGCCACACAAAAATAGCTAACTTATTACGAGACCTGCCTGCTTCCTCTTTTCATTTTTCCTCATCCAGGGTTGTGCAACCCCGCTCCCCACTTTAGAAATAATTGGATTTCTCTGACTAATATGTAGAAAATCTATGAAAAGATTTTTATCCTCAGTGAGAAAACTTGGATTACTTAGACAACTATTTAACACGTTCTGGAGTGGGGGAGGGGGAGCAGGGGAGGGGAGATACACAGGGCCAGAAGCCTTTATTTTACAACTGAAGTGTGAGGGAGAAGGAATACCTCATAAGCTCATTTCTCGTTCTCAGTAAAAATACAAAGCAATGAATGAAGCTAGAATTCTAACAATGTTCTGCCAAATCCTAAAATCCAAATCAGTTGCTATTTTGGCTGTCTCTCTGGCTAACAGTGACGCTGGCTTGAGCTTTTTTGTACATTTTTCACATTTCTGTTTCCTTATTAACACTTCAGTAAAGAATGAACATTTTGTTATAATAGTGGTGTACATTTTACTGATGAGAGCATAAGACTCATGAATGATGCTGTTTTTCAGTTTCACATAAAAATGGGGGGGGAAAACTTATTAAAAAGAAAGTAAAAGAAAGTGTGCAGTCTCCTTCTTAACCAAGTCTGACAACAACTAATGAGAATGTTATCATATAGGAAATCTATTGTAGTTTCCTATACGAGCATAAAATGAGAGGCAAATTTCCCACAAAAGATTATGCCATGGCATAATGTAATGCTATTCAGGTATTTATGAATCTCCCTCCTACTACGCTGCTTAAAAGGAACCAGAACGGCAATATTAGTATCATTCCCCTAGGTAATGAATAAAAACTAGGATGTTCGTGTCTATATTCTGCAAAAGGAGATCAGTTTTATTTTTGATTATTGTAGAAAACAATTGTTTACCGAGAAACAAGCTGGCAAGCTTGCTCCACACCTCTTCCTCCAGTCCACCAAAATGGTCTCTATCAACTCATTATTGGCTTTTTTTTCTATCTAGGAAGAGTCATTTCTAAACCAAGTTCTCAGCTACAGCCACTCGACAGAATGTTAACAGAATCTATGTGGGTCCTACAACAGTTATTGGAAATAAAAATAAGATACTGGAGGCTGGCATTTAAGTTTAAGACATTAGAGCTTTGTGTATTTATTTTTTATCTAAACAAACCACCATGAAAACAAACATCTGGTATTGCAGTGAGTCTGGTGAAGGCCACTTGAGGTTCTGCTTGGCTGGCTGTGCCTATGAGGACCTGGGCAGAAGGGCTCACCAGATATTGCCCAGTGAAGGGCTCATTGAAACAAATCTGTTCAATCCAGCACTGATGGTGTTACTTAGTTTGGGTAATGAAACATCTGCGAGAAAACAACCAAGTTCAGAGAGCACCAAGGACTTCTCATTTCAATCCCAAACTACAAATATTCTCCTTTATTGTTCAATCACCTTCAGAAGAACAGCAGGAGAAGGCTGCTCAGAGGAGAGTTCACCACAAAGGCTACTGCAGTATAGAAAAGGCCTTGCTCCCAGCTGAGGTCAATCATGCTTTTCTCCATAAAGTGGAGCGGCAAGCAGGGTGTCATTTGAACATTTCAAAAGTTAGGGATCTGGCTCAGGAATTATTTCCTGAAATAATTAGGACTTTTAAAAGTGAGGGTTTTTAACAAAGAAATTTTCTTTCTTTAACAAAGAAAATCTACATGTTCAATAGACGCATGATCAGTTCATTAGTTAATAAGGGATCAGAAAATGCAAGATATGCAGCACAACAAGCAAAATTATGATTCAATCAAGGCAGAAATAATCTTTGCTCTTCTTTGATTTTATAGTCCCCTATTGGTTTAAATAAGATCCATCAGCACAAAACAGTGAGCATAAGAGCACAAACACACACACACATACTGCCACCACCCAAAAATGAGAAAATTAATCCACAGGAATTTTGGAGGGATAAGTGACAATTGATCCACAAGTATAGCAGGGATAAGAACCATTGATTGCAACAAACCCTTTCCATCTCTCTGTCTTTGAGCCACATGAGAGTGACAGAACAGAAACAAAAAGAAAGGAGCTGAAACTTACCAACACCCTTTAACAATGCAAATGCTTAATACCCAAGTTAGAATTTCCATTTCCTTCCATCAGAATCAAGCCTTTTTACAGCCCAATCATGTATTTTGTATTATTCAGAAATCAGGCCATCCGTGTTTGTCATTGCTTATTCTCAAATACATTAATCTAAGATTCAACTTTATCATGACATTTCGGTGACATATTAACATGATTTATTTTCCTCAGTTGCACCCTCCTAGCTCAACCCTTTGATTAGGTCGTTAATGCCTAGTGATTTGTCCTCTCTAAAACAACAAAGAGAAGGGACTGTTGTGTGTAGACACAGGGGAAAAAATGTAGATACATGTTGGATGTGAGCCACATATTTTTCTTCCTTTCTAATGCTTCAGAACCAAAGTGAACAGGCCCAGCCTCTGTACCTCTATGGGCGAGCCCAGGCAAGGCTTTTAAGGTGCACTGAGTAAGAACTAGTGTGATGAAGTCATCAAGAGGCTAGGTTGAGATCATGTTTACACCTCCACTGGGTTCTTGTTTCTTTTTTTCTCACCAAAAAGTTTTTGCCCACTAGTCAATTTTGCACACAAATTGATTTTTGTCCACTTAGGTATTTCATTTGCCTCATACCTTTATTCCCATTAAATGGAGCATTCAATCAATGGTTGACAGTTTGATTTATTTAATTTTTATCCCGCCTTTCCTTTTTTATAAGTCACAGTGGCAAACATTAGTAATATGCCTTCCTCCTTCTATTTTCCCCATAACAACTACCCTGTGAAGTGAGTTGGGCTGAAGAAGAGTGACTACTTCTGTGAACCTATGTACTCCTGGCTTAATCACCACAGAGATATTTATTTATTTACTTATTTATTTGGTATCCCACCTTTATTATTTTTACAAAAAACTCAAGATAGCAGATATATCCAACACACCTTCCTCCGCCTATTTTCCCCACAACAACAACCCTTTGAAGTAGGTTGGGCTGAGAGTGAGTGACTGGCCCTAAGTCACCCAGCTGACTTTTATGCCTAAAGTGGGACTTGAATTCACAGTCTCCTGCTTTCCAGCCTGATGCCTTAACCACTAGAGTAGACCAAACTGGACCAATCAATTATATATGTGGTGGCACAAATGTTTTCAATGTGAAAATTTAAGGCTAATGGTGGGCAAAAAGAAGGAACAGAAGCTCTCCGCTGGTCTGAATAACTTTTGCCCCCTTGCAGCCTCATCCTAGTCTATCTTTTGAAGATTTGTGGTGGAGGTAAAATGGAAGGCATCCCATCTGTATACCACTTCTAGTCCCTAGGGGAAAGGCGGAACATAATTGTAATAAAACTAAAACAAACCATCCTATTACATGCATTTAATTCTAGGGGAGGTTTGGGCATATTGTGTTGTATATATTGCCCTTTTGTGCTTTTCCATAACATCTGCTTTCCTGACTTTATTACTTGAAAAAATAATTAAGGAAGGTGGTTGCATTCTATAATTAATGCTATAATCCTCTGTTGACCCAAGTGTCACA
>JANHZT010004785.1:58912-81537 GCA_032468215.1 Stegonotus admiraltiensis
ATTTTTAATTTTTGTATGTTTTCTTTTATTTTGGCTGTTCACCGCCCTGAGTCCTGCTGGAGAAGGGTGGTATAAAAATTAAATAAAATAAAAATAAATAAATAAATAAATAATATTTTAGAGAAGAACAGCTCTGGAGACATCTGAGAAGACATAATGCTCTCCAGATATGTATGTTCCTATATTATTTCCCTTAGAGTTGTGTGCAACTGAGATTCTTCTCAGTTCTTCTCAGATTCTTCTCTCTCATGTCTTCGAATCTGTGTACCAGGATCCAAAAACTGATTCATAACTTCATATTATCCTTTTGGACTACATTGCTGTCACAAAATCCCTTATAAAGACACAGCCTTGAACAAGACAGGCTATACTGTCAGATTCTCTGTGCTTTCCCTCCAAACTAGATTTGCTACTTAGAGTAAATTCCAGCAACTGCAGCCATAGAAGTGTCAGGTTAAGGTCACTTAAATTGCAGGCCCTTGCTTAAGGTGATTGTGAGGACCAAGGCATTCCATGGATTGTGAAGGATCAGAATATTCCATGGATAAGCTACACAGCAAACATTGTGCTTCAGGATAAAAAAATGTAATGTAAAACGCGATGGGATTTTGTTTCTACTTGCTTCAGCGTATGAGTTAATGTACATGCAGAGAAAAAGTCATAAGACAAGGTTCATTAGAGAGCAAAAACAATTTTATTTTTTATGGGAGAAATTTAACAAAAATACTCATATATCCTCCAAGAAAGAAAAACAAGGAAGTAATGTACAATGTAGAAATTAGTAAGATTTGTTACCACATACCAATTCCTAAAATCTAAGCCTTAGGTTTCCGTCTAATCCCACACCAATATATGCATAATCTTTCTTACTTTAGAGTACAGATGGTGGGGGGAAAAGGATAAGCTGATAAAGATGTTATTCTGTAGTCTCTCTTTATTGGTCTTTCTTCCTTGTTGTTGTTGTGAACCTAGAGCCTATATATCTCTGATATGAGTTTATTGTTAGAGCATTCCTTACAAAGTCTGGTTGTAGAGTTAATGTGCGGGAAAAGTTCAGGCATTCACCACAACTTACTAACGGGAAATTGCCCAGTGTGTGTTTTAACGTTTCAATCTTGGAATTCCTGGCTTGAAGTCAGCTAACTCCCTAAAGCTTCTCCCTGAATTGTTGTCTAAGGAACACTTCCTGATCTGTTTCATGTCTGTGTTAGGTTTTCGCTCATTAACAGATGACTTCACAGGAGTTTTAAGTAATACCCAAAGACAGGCCTGCTTTAGATCTCATCTTACTGAAAAGCTCGCATGCAGAACTTTCTGATGTAAAAGTGGCTGGGGAGCTGTCTTTCTGTATATGAAATTCTGACAAAGAGGACAGCATAAAACTAAATTACTGGATCCCAATCAGTGGAGGACTCTGAATGAATCTCTCCTTGTTTATACTGCTGCAAGACTACAAGGCTAATTATTATTGCTATGTGCATCTAGACTAATTATGTTCTTCTTGCAAGGCTATTGATGTTTTGCTTGTTAAATTTCAGCAGGTGAAAGACAAGATTGGAACGAGAATGGTGGAATATTAGGTTTTCACTGAGTTGGGTTTCCTTCTTGCAAACATTTCATTGCTGAACTAAGTAACATTATCCATTTAAATGTGTAAATTGAAATGGCCAAGGAATGAATAAAATAAATGTGTAAAATGAAAAAGGAAACAACTGCAAATTCATAAACAGACCAAATTAAACAAAATTTTCAGAAAGGAAAAACTTTCAGGGAAAGTGATGGAATTATCCATCTCCGTTCCTTTCTGTTGGAATATTGGAAAAGAACTGCATCTGGTATTTTAGGTCAGATATCAATAATAAATTAGCTAATAATTAGTCTATGGAGGTGAAAAAACACCTTTGGGACTAATAATTAGTCAATCCTGCTGAAGTATACATCCTGTAGTCCTACTTTAGTTTTTTTTTTTAAAAAAGTGTGTGTGTGTGATAGAGCAAACTATATAATATTTTAATTTCTTTTTTAAAAATCCATTTTAATAAATTCCTTTGCTCAAGTAAGATAAGATGCATGGAGGCAAGCTTACAAAACATGCATAGAAAATACCTTTAATGCCAACAAGAGCCCTGAGTTATTTTGTATTTTATTATTCTTTTGAAACTCAATACAATTATTATTATTTTTTTAAAAAGAAAGTTTCAGGTGCATATGCCTGCAGCTGCACAGTAGTTTCAATGAAAATTCAAGCAGCCAACAAAAGTTACAAGGAATATTTCTGGTAAACATATTAATAGTAGTGAAACCAACAAGGGCTGATTTATGTAGTTCAGATGCTCAAGATCTGTGTGGGAGTCAGTTTGTTCCCTGAATGACAAGGGAGTCAAAAGGAAGTCAAAAAGGAATATGGATACTGCACAGAAGTCAATTGTGTTATTGGAAGCTGTTTTTACTGTAAGAGAGGCAGAAGAGATATTGAGCCTGAACTAATATTTTCAGGAAGGAATATCTTAAGACCCATAATAGCAAATTGCACAGAGGAAGTTATAGTTTTCACTGATGAACTCAAAACAAGCAGTTCACTAGCCTCAAACTAGTCATTCGTTTTCAATTAAAATGTGAAAATATTGAATTTCTAACAACAAATGTAGAAGATCCCATCTCCTCCTCCCCCCCCAGGACCCTGCTCCCTCCCCATTTCTAATTATAACTTGTTCCTTTATTTATAATAAATATATATGTATATATGTATATAAATTTAATATATAATATGTATATAAATTTAATAATAAATAAATAAAATAAAAAATAAAATTTTATTAGAAATATATATTTTTCATGGTTATTTTGCCCTTAATTTTGTAAGCCATGGGTGTCAAACTCACAGCGTCGCATCACCATTAGTAGTGGGTTGCCCCCGGTTCGCACTGGTTCTATAGAACCAGTACTAAAACTGGCAGGAAGCTCCACTCACCGACCCCGACGTCATCAGAATGCTTCTGCGCATGCGCAGAAGAGCACATGTGCACCCGAGCAAAGCAAGCATGCACGCGCTGCCCCGTTGAGAACCGGTAGTAAAGGTAAGTAGAACCCACTCCTGATCACCATCGTGTGACAATTTGTGACATTTTTTCCCCTTTGTAGAGCTAGGGTGGGTATGGCCTGCATGTGACACATCTGGCCCATAAGTTGCTAGTTTGAGACCCCTGTTGTAAGCTGTGGTGAGATGGGTGACAATTTAATTTAATTTAATTTAGATAGACAGACAGACAGACAGACAGACAGACAGATAGATAGATAGATAGATAGATAGATAGATAGATAGATAGATAAGATCTTAGATCAGTTAAGAATTAGATTGTAATCCATAGAGCTTTTAAAGAAATGGGGAGGAAAATCCAGAAAATGTGTAACACTAATTCTCCTGGAAGACACTCAGCTGCCAGTGGAGCTGGCGGCAGACTCAGACGATGAGGAGGTTGGGGAGGAACTTGGGCCAGTTCTGGAGTCTAAGGGAGGCTCTGATGGATGCTCTGTGTCAGACACATAGTTAGAGCCAGTGCTGTCTGACATTTCCCAGCCACTGGAGAGGCAGCTGCCTTTGGAGGCAGATATGAGTGGAGAGGAAAAACAGCTGGGGCCTGTTTCAGATGCACGTATGTGGAGACAGTTAGCAGAAGTGAACAATGGAGAATAAGGAGTCGACTCAGGAAGCAAATCACACATGGATGCTGAATGCCCCCTTCCTGGCTGGGGAATAAATAGAAGGAAACGGGACTGGTTGTCATAGGAGACAACAGTTCACATTTCTGAAGATTTTGCTCATTGTGTTTTCGTGCCACAAAGACTGCTTGTCAGAACTTAATTTGCAGCCTTTCAGCTGGGAGCACATGGCCTTGCAATTATTGCAAGGAACTGATAAGATGTGCTGCTGTCATTAACTCATGTCAGGACTCTTGCCTGGACTTTTCAGTGGGTGAATGCAATTAATTCACAAGTGGTCAATAAAGAGGGGTTTTTCATGACAAGGAGTCTGTTTCTTTCTTCTGCTAAGGCTGGGTCAGAACACCAGGTTTGGCTGCAAAGGAACCAAGAAGATCAAGAGGCTGGACGTGGCTACAGTTCAAAGTCCATCTCTTTGGACATGCATTGCTTAGACAAACTTATACAAATGCCCACAATTTTGACCTCTTTATCATCACTTGACTGTGGATGTATTTTATAATATTCTATTAAAGGTAAAATGTAAAACTTAAAGTTATCAATCATATGGAAAGTAACTATTGATCGATGAAAAGTTAATGTATCTTAACAGAAAAACAAATACCCTCATTACTTTTAGAGTATGAAATGGTCAACAGAAATTTGGGCATGAATGATATAATATACATTCTTAATTTAGACTCGCAAAAGGCTTATGAGAAATTCCTTCATATTTTTCCATTAAAAAAAAACACTTAGCACTAGCAAAAAGACTTTGCATGGGATCACATGCAGCATGTATTTTAATTGTTTGACCTGAAGAAGCCATGAAAACTTTCCTCTTAATTACAGTGACCTATATCCTTTACTTTAAAGGGCAGTCCTTTATTTCAGAAAGCTGCCCTTTAGGTTTATTTTTTTTTTCCAAACTTACTTTTATCACTTATTTTGGACATTTAACTTGTAGCATAGAAAAGGTATCACGGTATACAATCTTCTAATTTATGTCAAAAATATGGGCACTATCTTTTTAAGATAAATTGACATATGCAATTTCATTTTAGATATTTTCATTAAAAACATCTGTATTTATTGCAAATATCTATTTGTATTTATTACCAATAAGAGCCTTGGGTTGCACGGCAGACTAATGTACTGCTAAGTAACACCAGCTGCCTGCAATTACTGCAAGTGCAAATCTCACCAGGCTCAAGGTTGACTCAGCCTTCCATCCTTCCGAGGTAGGTAAAATGAGGACCTGGATTGTGGGGGCAATAAGCTGACTTTGTGTAAAAAGAACACCGCTTGGGGTGGGGGTGGGGGTGAAAGCTCTACTAAGCAAGTATATACAAAAGTATGAAAGCTATTGCTTAACACATTGTAAGTCGCCCTGAGTCTCCGGAGAAGGGTGGCATATAAATCGAACCAATAAAATAAATAAATAAATATCTATTAGTACAAAATGTGTTTTTGTAATGTTGTTTTTTTATATCATTATGAACCCCTTTTAGGTTTAGCCCTTTTTCAGGTTTGTCCTTTATTTTTTTTTCCCAAGAAAATGTGATCACTGAACTCTTAATTTACTTTCATGGTGTTCAGTAGTGGAAACTTCCCTTTCTTCTTGTTATACAAGCAAATCAATGTTGTTCAGCCTTTTTGGAGTCTATTTATTAACTTTAGATTATGCATTTGTTATTTTTTATACATAACTCAAGGAAGTGAACATCTAATAGACCTTCCTCCTCCTATTTTCCACATAACAATAACCCTGTGAGGTGAGTTGTGTTGACAAAGTGACTGGACTAAATTCACCCAACTGGCTATGGAACTCTTCATTGCAAATAAACAGTTCAGCTGCCACAAACATAACACCAACATTTGAAACAGTAAGCAAATGTGCTTAAATTCCTGGTGAGTGCAGGCTTGCAGATGTAAGCTTTAATATTTCATCCATGGGTTCCAGAGATCACAATGCTGAAATATATGCAACTTCTCAAATATTGATTTGTGTCCATTGGAAAATACCATAAATGAAATAGTTGCTTCATAGGTTGGTGTCATTGGCAAAAAGTAGTTCATTTAACAGATGGGGGAGCAGAAAGAGAGTATGATTGCATTTTAATTTCAGAATATCTGAGTTGTCAGCCAAATAGTGTAGTTCCTGAATGAATGTTTATCATGGCTTGAATCACCATCACTGTCAAAATATTTGGATCACTTTCAAAGAAGACAATCTGTTATTCTTCTTTAATTAAAATTTGACATTCTTACATCTAAGCAGTATATGAAGATCTAACAAGCAGTAGTATAAGCAAGCTATGATAATATAGTAAGTTCCACACTTTCCTCACCCCCTTATACAGACACACACACACACACACACACACACACACACACATCTTTTGAATAATCAAACATACAGTACTTGAATCATGCCAATATGGATTGAAGGCAACCATGTAGGCAATGTAGGATTCAATCCTACAGATTATTTTGGAGATTTGAATTGGAAATTTTCTCCAAAATTAATTCTGGTGCAGTCCTAACTCACAATATACACAATAAAGCTAGGTCACACAACTTATTGATCCAGTGATTTCCAGCTTATCCAAGGCACTGTTATAATTAAAAGAAGAGGGGAAAAACAGAGATGACTATTTTCATTATCTTCTTCCTCAAATGACTTGCATTAAGATTAGGGCTGTACACATCTTTGCGGGAATGCTTCACTTAATGAAAATCTGTGCCTTGAAATAGGTTTATGAAGTAATGTGGTTCCCTTATTTCTAAGTCAGCATTAAGAAGATTCAGAAAGGGCTTCTGTGCAAATACTGGATTTATACAATAGTCACTGATGCTTTTTTCAAATTTTGGAGGAACAAATATTCTCTAACCTGTGAGATGGTCAGCAAATAAATTTGATAAGCAAGCAAATAAATAAGTAAACAAACAAACAAACAAGCAAGCAAATAAATAAAATGTACTACCTACAGTCATTCAGCAACTGCCTTATTTAGCAAATATCTGCAGTTACATATAGTGATGAAAAATTAAATTTGTGATCAACCCTCACATTTACTGTATGACCTTTGTAAAGACAAGCTAAAGTAAGATCAAAAGTTCAGTTTTGACTGCTTAGTGACTTAGTGATTGCTTCATTTACCATCTGAGTTACCAGTCCCAGTTATGGTCACTAAAGGTAGACCACTTGTAGAAGAAGTTGTGCCTTACTAAAGCCAGATATATTGTCTCTTTAATTCCTCAAAGAGAATTGCATCTCTTCCATAATACATTTTAGAATACATTGTGGAATTCTAGATTCTTTGCACAGACTATTTCAAATGTTAAATAAAGCAAATATACTGTTAAAAGTAAATCAAATGTTAAATAAAGTCCCATTTTCATTCTGTTTAAGACAGTAGCATTTGGGGAAGAGAGGGGCCGAAGAAGGCAGGCTGGTGATTGTGTGCTATATAAAGAGTCCACCTCTTTATATGACACACAAAGAAAGGGATATCAGTGTCATGATTGCCATTTTCTCTTTTTGGACCTTCTCCTTGAAGACACCAACAATTTAAGATTTAAAAATATATTTAAAATTTTTTGAATCAGACTTTCACTTTCTCTCTTTAATTAACCAGTCAGTCATGTTTTAAACTGCATTTTCTTCTGAAGAATGATTGCATGATCTCAGTGCATCATCTACCCAATGACCTTAAAATAATATCTCATTTCCTATTCTCACTACAGGGTAATAATGTTAATCAAAACTTATTTTGCTCAAATATATTTAAAATAAAGGCCTTCTTTGTTTTAATTTTATATTTATTAATGGATGCATGTTTACTATTTGTTTTTGATGTCCTTTCTGTTGCGAGATTTGGGCTCACTATTTGGTTTTGAGCATCTTTTCATTTGGCATTTTCAGCTCACTATTAATGTAATATAAGATATTTAGGCTACTGCGTCCTATTTGTTTATCCCAGAATAAGCCCTACTGTTCCTGAAAAAATCAAATTATCTGATTTGTTATTGTCTGTGAATAAACTGAATATAAATTTAGTTGGCCAGCTAGTGTTGTAGGGTTTCATCGTATGGAAAAACAACCACACACAAAATGCAGATGAACTTCTTTGGAGACTTTAGTGAATTTGGCTTGAAGTAGCTGAAGTGGGCCTTCTGGGAAGAAAACATGTTATAAAGAGTTGTTTTTGGCTGCTCACACTGTGAACCGAACTTGTGCTGAAGAAACTCATGCATCAAAAAGAATCTTTCAGAAAGATGTTTATGCCCTATGGTGGGCTCCTACTGAATCTAGGAATCAAACACTATCCTGTGGGTCAAAGAAGTCAAAGCAAAAAGTCAAAGAATTATTTCCTGCTGTTTGAGAGACACTGCGTGTACCTGTATGAGTAAATGAAGAAAAGTGCTAGCATGTATTTGTCATGTCATCTGATTGCATTATGAGTCATAAATACAAATCTACCACATCAATTTCATAAAAATTGAGTTAATTTAAAAAAAAAAATCATACCATTGCTTAATTTATGTCTGTCCACCACAGGGAATTGATATAAAAAGATATTGCTGTCTGATTGCTGATGTATTAAAAAAAAAAAAAACCTCGCAGCTTCCTGAAGTTAAGAAATGTAATTGACCAAAAGCAGCATGGGATAGAAGTCTTGTGTGCTTGAAGCTACAGATAAGAGGTTATATGAGGAAAGTAATCAGTCAATAATAACCCAGTGTGTTATCTCTGTTTTGGCCAAGAACATAGCTCATATGGATTGACTCCATAGTTCATAAGGTTTTATTTGTTTGACTTAATAAATATCATTCAGAATTAACTCAGGCTTCTTCCTACAATTGTTTAAAAGCTCACAAACATATCAGGCGTCAAGAATCAAATCATTCAGAATCGAAGGGGGAGGGGGGAATCCAGTATTTTTCCCTCTCCTCCCAAGCAAGACTTCTTCCTCTCCTGCTCCTTTCCCATTTCTTTCAAACAGCAGAACCGCAAAGAAATTGGGTGATAGGAACCCCAGGTTTGAATAATCCAAAAAGATTTCCAGCAGCAATAACATGTATAAAGACCCTTAGAAATTGTCATTTGACAAGGCACCTGGTTCATTACAGATGATACAATGATTATCTAGTCTGTTGGAACCACAAACATACTGGACAGTATGAACCATGGTGGGGCAGTGGTTAAAGTGCAGTGTTGCAGGCAAACCCTACCCGCAGCCTGGGGTTCAATACTGATGGGGCTCAAGGTTGACTCAGCCTTGCAAAATCAGTAAAATGAGGACCCAGATTGTTGGGGGGGGGATATGTAAACAATGCTTCTATATTGTAAACCGCCCAGACAATGCTGTAAAGCAGTACATAAATCTACATGCTATTGTTATTAAAACATAAAACAAGATGGGGAACCTCCTTGTGTACTATTGTATATATTTGGTTTGCATACAGCATTAAATCTTGACCATGTGGTAAAATATTGATTGATCTTTCTATTACATCAGTAGAAAGCCAGTAAGCAGAGAATGACGGCATATTTTCAGTCCAAGACTATAAATTTGAGACTGTATGTCACTTCCATTGTAAAATAATCTTTTTTAATGCCCCAGACTTGATAAATCTATACTATGTATGATCGATTCCAAATGATTTATATAATTCAAAAATCACATTCACTTATTTTCTAACAAATAAAAATTTCCTCTATATCCAAAATCCCTACCTGCTACTGGCCATACGAACAGGACTGGTCCAAAAGGAAAGATTTTCCACTGATATCTTTCCATCCTTGATTGAAACAAGGCAAAGTCTCTTCCTTTAATACCGTTCTCCATTACTAATCTAATCAAAGAGAAAATTTCCTTTTCTGCCTTTGATTGGATCAATGCAAGGCTTAATAACATTATTTCTAGGGCCATTCACTAGAAAAGCTCAAGGTGTTAAACTAGCAATCTAAGTATCCACTACTATCCCTTTGAAATTAATTGTTCAATTGGGAACACCTTTATTAACACTGTGCTTAACCAAAAGGGCGGGTCTTTTTAAGAACTGCCAAAATAACAGCTAATACACACAAAGGCTGTGAATAACTAATAACTAATGGTGCTGTTTGTATTAGCGTCAGCCTCATGATGCTTGCTTACTTTCAGCTGCCATTGTAATGGGAGGGGGGAGGTTTGATGGTATTTGGAAGGGGGGAAGTGAGCTAGTGGAGATGTCTCAAAAAAGGGAGGAAAATTCTTGCTATCTTTTTAGCAGCTGCAGAGAAAGCTGATAACTGCCAAGGTCAACCATTCCAGCATACCAGATAGATGGGGCCTCCTAAAGAAGTACCCCACATGACACCTTGGGGAGATGTGGATTGGATATTCAACCTGGGACTGGAGGGGGAGGGATTTGGGGGATGCTTTCAATATGTATTTTTTGCGCCTATTGCCTGAGACTTTTCTTTTCTTTCGCTGCATTCAGTTCATACTCAGTAACAGTACCTTTCTCTTACAAACATGGAGTTGGGATTTTTCTTTCTTGAGCTTTGAATGGAGGCAAGCCTGACAATTAGGGACTTAATTCTCTATATAAATTTATCTTTTTATCTCTCACAATGTTTCACTTTTCTTGAGATTTGGAACCCAACAACTTTCATATAATGAACTCTTAGCTTTCCTTTTTAGTGCTGTGCTCCATTCATTTTTTTCATAACATTCATAACCACAGGTGGTATTCACTTACCTTTGCTACCGGTTCACAAATGTGAGTGCGCAAATGTGACCTTCTGCACATGCTCAGAGCATCAAAAATGGGACTTGATGACTTTCAGGTGGGTGGGCGGAGCCTCCTGCAGCTGCAGCTACGAGTTCGCCCGATCTGGATAGAACCGGCTGAATACCACCACTGTTCATAACATTTTAAACCATGTTACTCCCAGAAACATGTTTAGCAAATGTACATTTATTAAAGGGAGTGCTCCTTCCTTTGTAAATCAAGATAGAAATCAAAGGGATGGCTCTTCTATCTTGTGGGTTTGTGAACACCATTTCTAACCCAGTTGTGAGAGACTCTGGGTGGCAATCAAAAGTAAAATTTACAAAAACAATAACCTGACAAAACCAATGTATCCAAATATTATTTACAAAGAATTTATTTGGGATTCAGAAAACAGCTGACAAAATTCTTTCCCAAATAACTAATTAAGCTTCCTTTTCCTGTGTTGGAATATATAAAATATATTCTATAACAGTGGGTCTCAACCTTCCTAATGCTGCAACCCTTTAATATAGTTCCTCAAGTTGTGGTGACCCCCAACCATAAAATTATTCCTAAAACCATTGAAAATATGTGTTTTCCAATGGTCTTAGGCAACCTCTGTGAAAGGGTCATTCGACCCCCAAAGGGGTCCCGACCCACAGGTTGAGAACCACTGTTCTATAATAATATATATAGTCTGGGCATATTTAGATAGCTAAGGGGGCAACCTTCTTATCAGTGGTGGGTTGCCCCTGGTTCGCACTGGTTCTATAGAACTGGTAGTAAAACTGGCGGGAGGCTCCACCCACCGACCCTGACATCATCAAAACACTTCTGTGCATGCTCAGAAGCTTCTGTGCTTGTGCAGAAGAGTGTGCACGCATGCGCACGTGAAGCCCAGCTGTGAACCGTTAGTAAAGGTAAGTAGAACCCACCCCTGCTTCTTATAAGTGAAAAACAAGTTTGGTCCAAGACAGTAACGGAATTAAATAAATGTTCAAAAGAATTATGATGGAAAGTGGTTAGTAGACATAATAACATATTGTAAAAATTAGAACATCACACAGTGCAAACAACACACAGTGCAAAGTAGTTGGATAGTTATGAACAACCAAACCTGTCCATGCTTTGGAAGCCCTAAATAGTTCCTTATTAACAGCTAAGATACTGCTAAAACTATTCTAATTATCCCCAGAGCAATTAACTCTGGCTGACCTCATTATAGCTGCAAGATTTTTTTATGTAAAGTTCACATTGATGACATATGAAGAAACAAGTATTATGAAAGTTTTGGACTGATGTGCATGCTATGGCATATTTCATCAAACACAGCCTAATAATTCCTAAAAATTATGTATAATTTACTGGGCAAACGAAGTCAACATGAGTTTGTTGTTCAATGCACAAAACAACCCATAGGGTATGAATAATATCCCTCTATAATTCTGAGAATGCCTAGAAATTTCTAGATGAAAACTTTTAAAAATGTTTGTACATGTGCCTTTACCACTACTGTTGCTTAAGTACTGATTGTGATATGATTCTCAGTATTACAAAAAAATAACTGGTATGTGGCCACGTTGCAGAAAGTTGTAGTAACTTTGCTATTTGGACAAGAAATAGCTGAATAATTGAGCATTAGGTATTTTTTGTTTTGTTTTGTTTCTTTAATATTTTTTTTTCATATAGCCATTCTGGTTACAGAAGTGAATTGTTACTATTACATACATACATATATACATGCATACAAACATACACCTCTGACCTCCATTAAGATCAGAGAACTACTTAGTATATATTCCCAAGGTCTTTTGAGTAGAATCCTATTATATCAAGTTATTGAAACGTTTATCTTGCACCATGTATCACTAAAGAGCTGTAATATTAATGTTGTGTCATGGATTCAATTGAAAATTATTTCTCCCTTGGCATGTTATACTTATAGAATTCCCCCACTCTACTGTAATCCCCATATTCCAAACCATGTTTTGCAAACAATAGAGCTTGTACAGTACATTTTTGCAGTTGGATGTACCACATTGTCCCTGAATCATTCATCAAATCAATTTCTTCCAAATAGGATTACTGCAGCACACTGTAAGTGGGACTCCCTTGAGAAGTTTTCAAGAGTTGCAGTTGGTGCAAAATTAAGCAGGTATAACTGCTGCAAGATAAATATAGATGATGCTTACACTTTCAGAAAGATCTGTACTAGTGGCCAATTGCTATTGGGAATTGTATCCTTCAACCACATTTAGGACATCTGTAAGAGTGAATCTTCCCAGTCTTTCAACTACCTCATGAATTTAAATCAATATTTTTAACATTTTACATTCTGTTTTTATCTTTAAGTTTTGTTAGACTTCAGTGTGTGATCAGATACCACGTTTCCCCAAAAATAAGACCGATCTTATATTAATCTTTGCTCCAAAAGACATATTACGGCTTATTTTCTGGTTAAGTCTTATTTTGGGCAAAATATGGTTCTAAATGCACCCATCTGGCTGAAAATCTTAATCGGAGCTTATTTTGGGGGTAAGGTTTATATTACGGGCATCCTGAAAAATCACGCTAGGACTTATTTTCCAGTTGGATCTTATTTTCGGGGAAACAAGGTAGAATGAATGATATTCAAAATGAATGAATGATATTAAATGTGTTACTTAACAAAAACTTCTACTTCAGAATCCTTGTGAAAAGATCTGAGAAATTTGTATTGTAGAGTTTACTGCACAGCACAATATACCTTTGAATTTTTCAAAAAAATTATACCGGTATATCTTTGCCCTTGAAAGAAAATGTTCTTGATAACAAGAGTTAATACTTTCATTTCCTACACATTTGTCAAATATGTACTCCTGTCGGATGAAAACACTATTCATCATAATTCTATACATGCTTTGCTTAATATAGAGATATTCTGGAGAAAATCAGTTAAATATTCTTTTTACGCAAAATAATACAATCTTCCAAAATAGAATCTAGTATAGCCCCAAAACATGCCATTCACAGAATACGCTACTGTTCATCTTAAACTATTTCTTATTTTAAAAATAATATCTTTCAGATTTAAGGAAACAGGATGCAAAAATACACATTTACAAAGGGTATATACAAGAAATGTACAAAATATGTAGATGAGGAAACACTAACTTGTAATTAGCATATGTATGTGTAGTCCAATGGTAAAGTGTAATATTGACACTGAATAGATATACACCTCCTTACAGTCTCCTTTCTCTCATTTACATATTGGTGCTCTCTGAGCTTGCTTGTTTTCTTGCAGATGTTTCATTACCCAAACCAGGTAAAATTATCAGTCCTAGTAAGGAGTGCAGTTTGCTATCAGCTTATATTCTAGTGGCTTGCCTGTCAGTGTTGGTGGGGTTGGTCTTAGAGATTCTTTGGTTGGGCTATTTGCTGTTGGCTTCTTTGGCAGTTTCTTGATTGGGGTATTGTTTACTTGATTGTTGGTCTGATGTTAACCTTGAAGTTAATCTATGCTGATCTGGGTGCTGGGTGCTGGGTGCTGGGTGCTGGTGGAGAGTTGCTTGGGTCTTTTTGTTCTTTTTTGGGCTGGATGGTAGTTTCTTTTTCGTAGTCTATAGATGTTGTTAATATCTATGTGTCCATTGATGGCTGATTTATCAGAGTACCAGGCTTCTAGCAATTCCCTGGCATTTTTGGACTTGTTTGGTCACATTTTTCCAATTGAAACTATGGTTAAATCTGTCTATTTGTTGTAAAATTAAATAATTTTCATCATGTCTTCTGACTGATAATTGATGTCTGTGGATGCACTCTGCCAGTATTCTGCCTGTTTGTCCTACATAGTGGTGGTTGCAGTTTTTACATTGTATGTTGTAGATGACTCCTGTTTTTTTCTTCTTCTGGGGTTGCTGGGTCTTTTGGTCTGCTTAGGATATTTTGAAGAGCCTTAGTTAGCTTGTGTGCTATGTTAATTCCATGTGGGTTGTAGTAGTTGGTGATTTTTGAGATTAGTTAGTCGTTTGTTTTTGTTTTAGTCATAAAGCCATGTCCGACCCATCACAACCCCATGGACAATGTTCCTCCAGGCCCTCCTGTCTTCCACCATCCTCTGGAGTCAATTTAAGCTCACACTGACTGCTTCAGTGACTCCATCCAGCTACCTCATTCTCTGTCATCCCCTTCTTCTTTTGCCCTCACTTGTTCCCCGCATTAGGCTCTTCTCCAGTGAGTCCTTCTTTCTCATTAGGTGGCCAAAGTATTTGAGTTTCATCTTCAGGATCTAGCCTTCTAAAGAGCAGTCAGGGTTGATCTCCTCAGTGTAATTCTTTTTAGGGCTTGGGTTGGTTGTGCTGTATTGGGTTGAGTGGCCAGGGAACTTGATAAAGTTGTGTGGATATCCGTTTTGTTGGAATGTGTTGTATAGATGCTCTATTTCCTTTTTCTGCTGTTCCAGGTTGCTGCAGTGCATTTGGGTTCATCTAAATAAAGTCTTTACACAGCTTCTCTTGGGAGAGGTTGGGTTGTTTCCTTGGTAGTGGACCACCTGGTTGGTATGGGTGATTTTGTCAATCAAAGAGTCTCTAAGACCACCCCCACCAACACTGACAGGTAAGACATCCTAATATAAACTGACAGCAAACTACACTCCTTACTAGCACTGATGATGTTACCTAGTTTGGGTAATGAAACAAAAAAACAAGCAAGCTCAGAGAGACCCCTCATGTCAATCCTTTATTAGTACATATGTAATAGTTGGTTACGTTGAATTGGCATCTATAGATATTGTTGGCAAGTGAAAGAGATATAGGCTGTTTTACTGACCTATACTTTTATTTCTGGAAATCCCTATTAAACTTATGCCTCAAATTTCAAAGTAAGACTCATGGTATTTTCCTCCATATGCTTATCAAAATAGCCAGCAGAAAGTAGATTAATTGCAGAATGATGAAAACAACATTTACCATCAGTATGAAATATTGAATAAAAAGGTTTTTAAAGTGTAGGCTGTAAAAGCATTCAGTTTGGTACTTTCCCAAAATGAAATGCAAAATAACTATCATTGGCATTTATTTGTACAATGAATAAATGGTAGAAATAAGTTTTGTAAATTGTCCTCCAACCACTGGGTTGTACTGTTTAGATTTTTTTCAACAAGAGTTAGATTTAGTTCAATGTAACCAATTAAATATCTGCAAAGCAGATGATTGCTTGATGCAAATAACAATATTTCCACTTGTTTTAACTGGGTGGGTCATTGCATGTTAAATGGAGTGAAAAGTTTACAGAATGATCTCCATGGGGTTTCCTCTTGTTCCTTTTTGCAAATAAACCAGGAGATGTAATAGGTCTCCTGGTCAATCTACTCTAAACGCTGAACAAAATGCAGTTTTTAGAGCATTCATTTCTCTCAACACTCCTTTTATTTTATTAACATATAATCAACAAAACAACACAATACATAACAATGAAAACAGTAATTCTAGAGAAAGCAGTCAGAAATATTCCACTCATCCTCTGAGTCAACAGAAAACAGTACACTCATGTAATTTGTGGTTTCCGCTGCTGATTCCTAGCCTACTTCTATTGCCTCTGTTTCCATTCATGACTGTCACCTGATGCATTCAATGCAGTTTTATCCTTGCATGGTGTCAGAATAAATTCCCATTTTCTTGCTAGGACAAGAAGTTGATGGGCTTGAAAATGACATCACAAGAAAAAAAAAGTCAAGACATATTTCTGCAATACTTAGATTCCATTTTGAAAAAAAAAAACTCTCAGCACTGTTCATTGGATATATTGAACTTGCATGAGAAAATTAGGACTCCAGCTTCTAAAACTTCACTTTAAATCCCAAAGGCATAAAACAGGGTCTATTTTTTATTATTATTATCATAAATTAGAGTAAATAAAGTGGAAACCTAGAACCAAAGTCGATGGATTAAGAAGTAGTTTCAGGCAACATATCAACAGGAACCTGGGCTACTACAAACCACTCTGTGTGGGGCTACCTTTGAAGACCACCCTGAAGCTTAAATAGTATTTTAGCTTAAACTACTGTAGTTCATCATGCAATGGTCTGGTGTTGAACACATTAAGGTTTGCCCACATAACATTTCTACTGCAGAAACTGCATTGGCTCCTAGTCAGCTTTTGGGCTCATTTCAAGGTTACTTTTAAAGTCTTAAGTGGCTCCAGACCTGTTGCATCTAAGAGCCCTGCCCAGCCAGTAAGTTCTGGGACAGAAGTTCTGCAAAGGATCCCATCTTCAGAGAGAGCCTATCTATAAAGACCCAATCACATAGTCTTCACAATGGTGGCACCTTTTCTGTGGAACAATCTGCCTTTATACATAACAGCTCCGTACTTCCTAATGAGTTTCTATAACTAGATGATAATTTAGCTGTGGAGGAGAAATTTTAAGGATTATTTTTTATTATCATCATTTTAATCTGCCTCTCATGGTTAGTGACATAATAATGTATACTGCTTGTTATTCTTATTTTGTATTTTCTTGTCCTACATCACTCAGAGACAATTTAGAAAAGTAGCATACCATTTTTAATAATAAGCATTTTTTTTTCTTTTTACTGTATGAGCCAGAGGAACAAGGTGTCTGTCGTATAACGACTTGGAAGTCTTCTGGCAAAAGTGGAATGGTGTTCTGTCAGAGAAGCTCTAGTGCAGTGGTTCTCAACCTGTGGGTCGGGACCCCTTTGGGGGTCGAATGACCCTTTCACAGGGGTCGTGTAAGAACATCGGAAAACACATATTATCAGTAGTCTTAGGAGTAATTTTATGGTTGGGGGGTCACCACAACATGAGGAACTGTATTAAAGGGTTGCGGCATTAGGAAGGTTGAGAACCACTGCTCTAGTGGTTCTGATGCACAGATCAAGGGAGTGGGCCCTAAGGTTTCTTCCAACTTTATGATTCTACAAGTTTCCGAATTAAATTATATAAAGCTTACATCCAGAGGGACATTTCAAGGCAGGAATTTAATTTTTCACCAATTCTTCTCTCTATGAACAACAGTGCACATAAAGTATAAACTGAACTTGAGTAGTCACTTTTACAATCAGAAAGGCTTCCTGTTAGGGAAAGGGTAGGGGCTTTTCTGGTCATATTTTCAAACAAAACAGAAAGAAGGATGGTGAAATGCTTGCTGGAGCCAAACAAAGAGTGTCTGACCACTATCTGACTCTTACTTTGTGATGTGGGCAGCAAAATGTCATCACATTCACCTGCCTCTGTTGTTCTGTTCTAGATGTCATATTTGTTCATTTTGCAGATGAACAATAACAATATTAATATTGAAACTCCTCCAGTGGAAGCGGTGGAAACAGATAGAAAAAGGCACCCACATTCTTCACAATTACAACTGCTATAGCCTATAATAATACATCCAGATGCAAAAAGAAAAAAAGAGACTGTGCTTATGGCAGATCTCACTATTGGCATGAGACAAGTGTCTGAAAACAAACAAACAAACAAAAAAAGATACTGGAATTTGAACAGAATGATTGAAACTTTTGCATTACCCTTGGGTATGGACATGTATAGCAGGGGTGGGTTCCACTTACCTTTACTACCAGTTCGCAACGGGAGCACGCACACTTCTGTGCATGTGCAGATAGTCAATTATGATGTCCGGGTGGGTAGGTGGAGCCTCCTGCCACTTTTACAACCGGTTCTAAAGAACCAGACAGAACCGGGAGCAACCCACCACTGATGTATAGGTGTGTTTGTACACACCCTTATGCACATATATGTTTTAGTGTGAGTTACATTTCTCTGATCATTTGTACTATTTCTATTGTCCAATACTTCCAATAGCCTTACCCTCACATATAGTGACCAACTGTGCTGTTGCAGTTTCCTTTGTTGAGTTCCTGCTCTGTGCATGGAGGGTAGCTCACTAGCTATGAATCCATGTACAACAAAATAAACCACTAGAACAGGGGTGTCAAACTCACAGTTCATGGGCTGGATGCATCACGTGCTGGCTTCACCCCTGCCCGGTTTAGCATAGGGGAAAAAAGTCCCGATATGTCACATGATGATGCCATGATGATGTGAGTTTCACACCCCTGCACTAGAAGGTGAAACACATAGTGTCAAATTTCGGAGTGGGGTTGACACATAGAGTTGGGCAGGAAGCAAAGTCATGGCTCTCCCTTTAATCTATAACAGGCTACCAACTGTAGGTTTGTGACTTCCTATGCCTCTATACCAGGGGTATCAAACTCAAGGCCTGTAGGCCGGATCTGGCCTGTGGGGTGCTTAGATCTGGCTCACAGGACTGCCCTGGAAACAGCAAAGGACCAGCTCACAGTGCCTCTGCATGGCCCTCCCGAGCTCCATTTTCTCTGGCACAGGGCTGAAGGAGGATTCCCCCCAGCCCCACCCAGGCCACCACAGATGTCCCTGACATGAGTGACATCAAGCTGGCCAAGCCCACCCTGGCCACAGACCCCCCACCGCCTTGAGGTCAAACATAACCCTGATGCGACCTTCCCTGAAATCGAGTTTGACACCCTTGCTCTATACTAAACCAAAGACTCAGGATTTCATGCCTCATTTAGAATTATCAATCAAAATTGTCACCAGTGAACAGAGATCTGAGAAGTTTCATAGTCTCTACCAGGATCTTTCCACTTATATACCGTTCAATATACTGAACTGAGCTTCTGTTACAGATTGTTTAATCAGCTAAATGGCACAAAAAAGAAATACAGAGAACTTTCTGCTTGGCTACAGTTAATCAGAGTAAGCAGACTGCAACACATTACAGTGCAGCATAAAGGCAGGTAAGAAAAACTATCAAGAGCAGGGTTACCATCTGCTGCCAAAGAGCAGCTAAAATCAATGTAGGGAATCTCACACAACACTGTAGAGGTGTTGTGAACTCCTTAAATATCAAGACAGCAAAACAGAGAAAGATTTGGGTTGTGTGGGTGCCAAGAGATGAAGCACATTATTTCCTCCTATGGTTTCATTTTAGAACATGTCTCATCAAAAAACTAGGTGCTTCCTAGAAACTAGGAAACACTAAAAAAAAAAACCCAGTAAATACTTCCTAAGTGCTGTCTACTTCGCCATGGTCTAGATGCTAGGGTTGAATCTGGCAGAAGCTATATCTGATTCACCTACTGTGTATACTGATTTCAAGAAGTACATCTCAGAGTTATTTTATTAATTTATGTTGCTAGCAATAGCACTTAGACTTATATACTGCTTCACAGTGCTTTACAGCCCTCTCTAAGTGGTTTACAGAGTCAACATATTGCCCCCAACAATCTGCGTCCTCATTTTACCCACCTCGGGAGGATGGAAGGCTGAGTCAACCTTGAGCCTGGAGAGAATTGAACTTCTGGCAGCCGGCAGTCAGCAGTGTGTACACACACACACACACACACACACACACACACATCATAGATAATGATAGAGATGTTCTTTATTTGAATGAGATGAAATGTACAGGAAAATTAGACTGTAAAGCATACCAGATATAAGTCAGGAAGTTAAGAAGGTCATATTACTTCTTACAACTTCAAAAGATTGGTAATCAGAAATGGTAAGATGAACAAATGTTTAAACTCTCTCAATTTTTTTTTCCTATCATCACTACCTGAGTGTCCTCTGATAAAAAGATAATACTCTTTGGCAGCTCCTCAAATGGATGCTGGAGGAAGAAGTGAGGACAGAGTAAATTAGAGAACCTTATTCAATCTTAAGTAAAATTAAAATCACTCCAAGTATCCCATATTTGAGGATCATCTCAAGGAAGCCAGAAACTAAAATAAAATGTTTTACATCACACAACCTTCTGCCCAAATGTCTCCATTTCAGTAGCATCCATCTCCCTTTCAGTAGCACGAGTTTATTTACTAAATTTACATTCTGTTTTCCCACTAACGAATAATAATATTCATTTATAAAAACAAGCTAAATGTTTTGCCTGTTTCAGATCCAGTGTGCCACTTACTTCTGGATTTCCACTGATAAAAAGAGATATTAATATTTACATGAAGAAGTTCATCGTTATTCTAAAAATTTCTAAAAGCCTTACTGTAATTATTTATGATATGTTATTGCAGGCTCAGTATATTTTGGGGAAGATGATGTTACACCATTTTCTCTGTGTTTACTTGTGACACTAAGTTTCCTAATGAAATAAATCAATCCATTGTAAAATCTAAAATATTGTCTGGATTACAACGTGCATTTGACAATTTTGTTATGAAGAGATTTCAATAAATCCATGTTTTAATATGAGACCTTTAATGCTATTTTATTATAAAAATGTACATGACAACACACTTGGTAAAAATTTCATTTGTAAAAGTGATGTCAATTCATATGACCATCATGAGGGTATTAATTTACAGTAAAACTGCATTAATATTGAAGATAATACCTCAGCTAAAATGTACAGATACTTAGAATATTATGAGATTAAAAGACTGGCTATATGAACTACTTTGTGACCTACAGATTTGCTATTCTGAGAGATAAATTCATGCTGAAGGGCAATAGAGGATAAGCACATTTGAATCAAGAATTTCATGTTCCATTGTGGAATTCTTAGCTTTAAGGATGCAGAACACTCTTACATCCATGCCTTTATTTCAGCTTTGAGACTCATTATGAACTAGTCTTCTGTTCCCAAATATACGTTACTTCTTTTGTTTTAACTCCTTCTTCCACTCTGGCACTACCACTGATTTAAGTAAGTTTAATTTATAGGCACCTGTTCAAAAGACACTTATTCTGAGCATTGGATTTTTTTAAGAATATGTTTTCATAATTGAAATCTTTTTCTTGATGCAAACTTACTTAAAAATATAAACCATACATCAAATTGTTTTTAAAAATACATGAGTTGTCTTGGATTAAATACATAACAATGTGCTTTGAATTGTGAGTCTTTTATTAAATTAAGTACAGTTCATAATTTGTAAACTTCATGGATGCATCCATTCACTTTTCATTAAAAAATGTGGAAACAATTTACATTCATCTTCTTTTTCCACTTTAGCACACAACCCTTGAGGTTTGTGTGTCTCTCTGTGTGTGTCATCCAAATATAAACCAGGTCTAAATCTAGTTTGCCTTTTTACAGATCAATTAGGGTTGATTGATCCCAAAATCGGAGGTCTTAGGAGTCCTAGTAGACAACCGCTTATATATGAGTCAGCAGTGTGTTGCAGCTGCCAAAAAAGCCAATGAAGTCATAGGTTGCTTCAACAGAGAGATAGTATGAAGATCATATTAGGTATTACTTCCACTTTATAATGTTCTTATGAGGTCACAGTTGGGATACTGCATCCAGTTTTAGTAACCATGGTGCAAAAATATGTTGAGATTCTAGAAAGAGTGCAGAGAACAGCATCAAAGATTATTAGGGGGCTGGAGGCTAAAACATATGAAGAATGGTTGCAGGAATTGGGACTGGCTAATCTAGTGAGAGGAAGGATTGGGGTGACATGATAGCAGTCTTCCAATGTTTGAGGGGCTGCTACAAAGAAGATGGGATCAACCTATTTTCCAAAGCGTCAGAAGGCAAGGCAAGAACCAATGGTTGGAAACTAATCAAAGAGAGATCCAACCTAGAACTAAAGAGAAATTTCCTGTCAGTGAGAACAATAAACCAATGGAATGAAGACGTTTCTTGGATGAAAAGCCAAACATCTTCAAAGAAAAACAAAGTCCAGTTGCCTTTTGAAAAAAAGCACCTTTGGGACAACCATGACCTGGATGACTGAGAATCTCCATAGATACTTTGAAAATAATGTTTCTTTATCCAAAATACGCCACCCTCATATTTCCCAGAATTAAGGGCCAGTTATTCACACCATTTTATCTTACTTCTGTTTAATATTAGTTTATCTCAAAGTAAGTTATTGGGAGTTCTTAAAGAGATGGGAGTACCAGACCATCTTTTTTTTTTTAATTTGATTTATATGCTGCCCTTCTCCGGAGACTTACAATGTGTTAAGCAATATCCTTCATACTTTTGTATATTTACAAAGTCAGCTTATTGCCCCCACAAACCGGGTCCTCATTTACCCAACTCAGAAAGGATGGAAGGCAGAGTCAACCTTGAGCCTGGTGAGAATTGAACTCGCAGTAATTGCAGGCAGCTGGATCCTAATTGCTACCTTTAACAG
>JANHZT010004786.1:36726-48502 GCA_032468215.1 Stegonotus admiraltiensis
CCTCCCTCCCTCCTTCCTTCCTTCCTTCCTTCCTTCCTTCCTTCCTTCCTTCCTTCCTTCCTTTTTTCTTTCTTTTCACTACAGAGCAAGTTACTTGGAGTAGAGGGAGGGTTTATTTCAACAGCATAATATATAGTACAGCAATCGAAAGGTAGGTTATTAAATCAAAAAGTTCAGAGTAGTAATATTTATAATAATAGTTTTGATCCTGAGGTGTGTAGATGTTTCAGTTGAGTTGTTTTGTCCTGTAGATGTATGAAGACTGGTGGTGAGGAAATGCTGTCTCCTGCCCTGGAGGTGGTATTAATCTTCTCTATGAATTGAATTTTATGAGTGGTCTGGAGTCAGGATTTGGGTGAGAGGTCTAGTGTTAGAGAACAGTATTATTGGTTTGATTTGTCAGGATCATCTGGCTTTCTGGAGAGATGAGCTCTGTTATTTTCCACTCATGTGTCAATATAGATGGAAAGGCTTAAGTGCTTCTTTGTTTTGTTAATTGTAGGCTTACAGTCAGGTTGAAGAAACCCGGGCCTGAATTGTGTGGAGTGGATGCCAAAGGGTGAGATGGGTGTCCAGAGTGTCACATGGTCATTTTCTTTCTACAGAAGCAATAAATTAAAAAGTTGATAGGAATACAAATCAGTGTATTCCACACAATCCAGAAAATCCCACATGCTACCCCAAAGTTCTATTGAACACTCTGAAATACATCTCTGAACCATTCACCCAATGGAGAAAGGATTTAAAGGGATATTTATCTGCTTGACAAAGACTGTCTAAAAGCTTGGCTCATGGGCAATGTACTATATTCCTAAACTGAAAGTTAGAAAGGAAAAACTGTAAGAAACTCAACACTAAAAACGAAAACAAATATACTAAAACATTCTGTGAAATACTTTATAGTAATAAAAACACTTATATTTCTGAAATTCTTTAGCATTAAAACCACATCTAAACCACAATATTGTTTGCCTAATTTTCTATGTCTATATTTTCCAAAAACAATATTGTGACAAGAGAACACAATATCATCTTTCTCCTAAAGAAGAAAATGGGCACAATTTAGTTCACAGGACATCTGATTTGGAAAGACTCTACATCCTATTTAATGCAGTGGTAAAACCAGCTTAGAGTTTGACTTGTGTTCATTCCAAAATAATTGTTAGGGTAAGGGGCAAATTACATGAAGTACAGAATACTAATTGTGGACTAGGCAGGAAATAATTAACACATTTCCAACTGTTGTGTTAGCTTGATCATAAATCAGTATACAGATAGTGCTAGAACTGAGAAATTATAAATTAGGTAGAAAAAGATCTGCAGAGAAAGAATCTGTTGCTTGTAACTCACAGATAATAACTATATAAACATAGTTATCAGTTATGAGATACAGCTGCTGAGACACAGAAACAGGCACAACCACTAAGAGAAAGCAATGATACAGATGATACTGTTCAGTATGCAGGCAGCTCTGGGTTAAACCATTAAGCAAAGTATGCAAGTGCTTTGATCCCCAAAGGAAGGGGGTCACCACAGAATTTTCCCCCCTGAGCTATCATGCCCTTAATACTTTCACTGCCACACTTGAGTTTAGTTTTCATCACTTATTAAGTTTTAATGTCAGTTAAACAATGGAAGGGCCCAGAGTCTCATTGCTAAGCTGTGCTTAGAACATGAGGAGCATAACCTGAAGACTGTTTATAGAAGCTTTATTTAGGTAGGGGAAAAATCTACTGGAGGAGTCATCTCAACTGCAAGGCCCTCTTTAACTGGGAATGTGATTTAGGGCCTAGCACTCTCTTAGGGTCATAGTCAGGCTCTGACTTCTTGATGGCTGAAAAGCAAACACCAGTGCTGAATCTGACTCATCACTCAAAGGTGGTTGGCAGTCTGTTGCTTCCTGAACTGTGCAGGATGAGTCTCTGAGATTTCTCTTTCTCCCTTAAAATCAAAGAAATCCATCAATTCTAATTTCTTTAGATCGAGTGTAAGCAATGGTGGCTTGAACTACATAAAAAGGTCTGTGCATAGGGAAGGGGGTTGGAAACATCTCCTCCCCCTCATGTGACTAACTTCCATGATATGCAATCACATATGAATGTTGGGTCTTTTTAATAAACAAACTTATTTTAAAATTTCCTGGACCTGTCCAAGAGGACTGAGGAAATAACGGAAGAATCTTAAGAGAAAGAGTCACATGAACTACATGTTTGGGGTATTTTAGGTCACAGTCCTTTCAGCGAAGGCGATGATGTATCCTTTGGTGTTGCTTCTTCTGTGGTGGGAATGGCCTGCAAGGTCAGCATGATTTGATCTTCATGGAATTTCTGTGAACTCAAAATGGTTAAAGAAGATTTCTTGCTAGTTACAGAATGATTCTTCCTCTTCATGTCACCTTTAGGGTCAAGACCTGAAAATGAACTATCTCTGGCAATAATTTAAATCTATAATTCATAAACTGTATGAATTGATGGGAGAGGATAGGAGAGAGAGAAAGATAGAGATTACTACTTTGTGTGTTTTCCCCATTTGAGTTGCTTTGATGTTCATTTTATTGATGCTATAATAGCCAGTCAATGTGTTGTTTTCACATACAAGGGTATAAAATGTATCTACTTCCAAATTCTCACATAAGGCTTTATGGGCTTGGATTTATTGTGAAAACTCTAGTCCAAATATTGATATTCCCATCAGTTTGGAGCTCAGCCTATTATTAATAGCTTGTTTCCTTCCTTCCTTTCAAATGGAAGCTACTTAAGTATGAGAAACACATGCATTATATTTTCAAGCAAAAAGAACTTAGGTTCATAAAGTAAATGATGCTTTATTTTTATTTTTTTTAAAAAAGGAACTACATAAGAACAATTTCTCATGATATTTGATATTCAGGTGCTTTGTTTTTTGCTTTTTTTCCAATCAGCATAATGCTTTAACAGACAGTGTTTCTTCCTAAGAAGTTTCTCAAAACAGACATCCCTTCTCTACTTGGTTAAACAGAGTACGGGATAGGTAGGAAGTCATATCCTTTTCAGAGAACTAAACATTTAGTTGCCACAATTGTAGCACTTTGATTTTTACTATACCTTACAAAAAGAAATTATAATTTCAATGTGCGGTCATCCAAATAACTGTAATTTACTAGAATCTATTTTACATTTGCATTATCTTTGCTAAGTAGAGCTTAAGATTCCCCATTAGGACACGGATACTTAAATAATCCTTTCACTTCAAAAGAATCTGTGGCATGCATGGGTAATTCATCCAAGATACACTATTATTACCATTATCATCAAAGCTGAAAGATTCCTTTAGCACTGGTACAACAAAATGATATATGAGTTCTGTAACATATCTGCAAGCAGGTTAAAATAGATGCTCGCTTTGACTAATGGTGGAGCAGATCCTTGGAATGGCATTGTCCAACTGGCATGCCTTTATTTTAACACACAAATCTAAGAAATTACCCAAGAACCTAGTCAGAGTATCAGGATTCCAATGAATCCAATTGTTGAAAAGGTCCTTATGTAGTCATCTGTGGAAGTGGGTAGATCCATCCGTTTCATTACCCAAACTAGGTAGTATCGTCAGTGCTAGTGATGATGATGTTGATATTGATTGATGATGATGACTAGCACATAAATGTGTGCAATAGAACAACCAAGCTCAGAGACCCCTAACTTTAAGACTTGTGGACTTCAACATGGTTGGCTGATGAATTCTGGGAACTGAAGTCCTCATCAGCAACACATGATATGGTAGGAATCATACACAGACAAAGCTTGAATCAACTTACAGTGAGAGCTGTGCATTTTTCAATTTAAATTCATGAATGGAGAGCCTATATGCAATTCCAGCAAGATCAAAACCTTGCCACCAGCTTTGTGTATTCCCAGAAGTGACAACATAAGGCTCCACTTGAGATATAAATTGGGTTTTAATTACCAATAGTTGAATGAAAGAACAGAGAGGCACTGCATATGAATTACTGTGTGACTTCTCATGGGCAAGAGGTGATACAATACCCACTTGATTGGCATCCCTGTATAAATTAGTTACAAGTTCCATCTGTTGTCAGATGATGCAAAAGGTATATTTAGCTTCAGACCTTTCTGAAACTCTAAACCCTTTAAAAATCCCTTAACCTCACTGTTCTGTCATTCAGATAAGGAAAATGTTTGAATGATGCTTTGGCAGTATGCAGCTCACATTTTAGCTGTACTTTATCTGAAATAAAAGCATGCTGCTTAAAAAGTGTATAGACACAAGGACATTCTGACATTAGGTTGTTGATTTTATCAATAAAGGGTGTAATGTTTGAATGTCTTATAGTATATATTTAGACTGCAGTTGAAATTACCAAACCGGTGATTTAAAACTGAAATTATTTTGCAGAATGCTGGGTTAAATGATTCATTTATGATGATACCTGCTTTTTTTTCCCCATAAAATATCCTGGAGTTGTAAAACTGGATATGATGAGCATGCTGATGACACTTGTTTTGCAAATGGCAACAAATCAGGCAAACCAGCCCGTAGTATTAAAGGCCTGGCCCATTTAGAAGAGCTGACAACTGTTGAATGAGTTATTGTTTACAGTGAGTTTATTTATTTATTTATTTATTACTTCAATTTATATGCCGCCCCACTCCAAAGACTCAGGATGGAGTTACAAAAATCTTTTTTTTTCCAGATGCATTTCTGAAATTTCAAGGAGTCTTACTTTTCATAAATATTGTGCTCCTTTCATTGTTTAAGTTGTTCTTACTTTTATTTTCTCCACCTATTAATAAGGTGCTTATTTTATGTACTTCTAGTCACCCCATCTTGCACATGAAAGATGTCATCACTTCCGCTTCACTAAACAGACTTTAAGAGTGTCAGATTGGTGTAGTGGTTAAGGCACCAGCAGGGGTGGGCTTCAAAAATTTTAGCAAGGGGTTCTCTGCCTGGTTGCTGGGTGGGTGCGGCCATGGTGGGCATGGCCTAGTCGGCCTCCTGCACCATGCTGGGGAGGGATTTTTTGCCCTCCGCAGGCTCCAGAGGCCCTCTGAAGGCCAGAAACGGGCCAATTTCTGGCCTTCCCAAAGTTCCAGTAGGCCTGTTTTTCACCCTCCCCGAGCCTCTGCTAGTGCTCTGCACTTACCTGCATCCAAAACAGGCTGCTTGGGGACTCCTGGGAGGGGCGGGACAGGGTGAGAGGGGACAGTCAGGAGTGGGATTGGGGGTTCTCCGAACCACACAGAATCCTAGCTAGAGGTTCTCCCAAACCCCTGCAAACCCCCAGCAGCCCACCCCAGACCAGGCTAGAAACCTTGAGAATTCTAGACCTACCTTAGGCATCAAGCCAGGTGGCTGACCATCAGCCAGTCACTTTCTCTCAGCCCTAGAAAGGAGGCAATGGCAAACTACTTCTGAAATCTTGCCAAGACAACTGAAGGAAGTCATCCAAAAACCCAAGACTTTGGCAGAAATTATTTGCCTCCATCAGCCATTTCAGTTACTTCATTCAGTTTGTAGAGAAAGAGATTTGCCACTTTTTTCTTTCATGGTCCTTGGCCTGGTTTTTCCTCCTTTCTTTTGTCTCTGGGATCTTCAGTCATTGGACTGAAAAATAAGTGCAGGACTTTTGTGGGGAAGTCTTCCAATCTTTGAATTCTATTTACACTCTCCAATGTACTTCAGCTTTCAGTTCTCCACCAAGTAACAGCTTTTTTTAAAAAAACCTTCTTGATAGCACCACATTTCTCTTTAGTCTTGTTACCTTGTCACCATTTCATTCATCCATTCCATTCATGCAGCTTAGGGTCTGTACAACAGAGGCAAGCTCTGGTGACTGATTACCTTGAGGCATTGTGTTATGCTAGCTCAGTGGCTTCATCTGGAATATTAATATATCAATCTGGAATATTAATATATCAATCACCAGCATAAAATAATAAGGAAAAAAACCCAATAAAGTAATGGGGCAAGCAATAAAAGAACAAATACACAGTAGAGAATACCAGCCCCAAGTAAGTTTCTTGAACTGCGTTTGACTGTAAAACAACAAAACAGATTACCATTTAGACTAAAAGTAAAATTTAGAATTAAAACTGTTAGTATGACCCTGGCATGAAGTGGGGGAAGCTTATTATTGTGGTCCTGGAATGAGAAATGGACTAGAATTGTTTCAATAGAGGAAAAATATTCAATATAAAACACAGCAAATAGTGGCAACAAATAAAAGAGAATTTTCAGTGAATTTCCCCATATCTGACTATCTCTTTATGAATTTTCACTGCCACCACACAGAACTTAGATACATTACTGGGCGGTTTCCTATCAAACAAGAAAAAACCTACAAGCAAGCTTTTGTTTTCATGTACATTGTGTGTGTGTGTGTGTGTGTGTGTGTGTGTTGATGCATGTTCTGATAATATGGGCAGTAGAATAGCACATATGTGGTATTTCAATGGCTCCGTACATTAAAGTACTTTGACAAATTTTAGCAAATCTTCCATTAAGCAAAGAAGATGGAAGTACATTGAGCCTAGTTCCAAAAAAAAAAAGCTCTTTGTTGGACAGGAGAAATTAGGATCATCTGATACCTGCCCAATTTCCTTCTAGGGTCCATTATGTGTTCTAATGTGTGCTGGGATGCTGTTGAATTCATTCTGATATTCTCTTCTCTCTAATTTTATTTTTAGCTCGGGTGCAATCCAACAGGCAGAGTTGTTCTAATGACACCCCATGGTGGATGAGTTTCCCCACTATTGCTGGTTGCCAAGAAAATTGGAAGGGTTTAGTAAAGACTAAGGGAATCAGTGCTAATAGAAAGTAATGACATTTAAGCCAATGGGAAAAAATTAGAAGCCCAGCCCTCACTTTGACTTTTGGTTGGCCAGCTTCCATTCTGAGGGGCACATTAGGCACAGCATCTGGATGCTTAGAATAGCGTACACAAGAACATAGTTTGTATAATCTCTAGTGGTTTGTAAAATATTCGAGATGGGCTGTGCAATAAAAAGTTTCAGAGCTGCTTGTGGGCAGTCCCTACTCTTTGTCTGAATTGCGTGAAGGCTCCTGTTCTATTTTGCGCTCGTGTGAACAATTAATATGGGCCTTCCAGGGACCAGTATTCTACAGCAGCATGCAAAAATATTTGAAGTTTTTCATCCACTGGATTTTCTTTTCTTTGATGGTCCATTTACATCTTTTGGGATTTTTTTCTAGCAAAAAAATGCCACTTTGGTTTTCTGATCATTGATTACCAGGAAGTGCTCTTGGCAATAATAACCAAAAGCCTTTACACCTCTGTAGGACTAGAAATACTTTGGCACTATAGGAAATGCTGCTTTTAGGGGAAAATGTTTTTCCCCCTCTATCATGGTTACTGTTTCCTGTGGGTTTGCTCTTACCTGCTTTCTCTGCTTCTTTATTCTTACATATGTAGAGTAAATCACAAATATGATGTCATCCATATTTTGTGGGCTCTAATTCCTATAATTCTCAGCCACCAAAGCCATTGAGCTGAGAAAGTCAAATATGTCTTTCAGACATTTGAAGAGTCCCAGGTTGGGACATGCTGAACTAAAGGGATTTCTCAAATCAATTTTTATTCATTTCAATTCTGTAATATCAAACCCATGGACAGCTATTGAAATACAGTAATATTTTCAAGCAGGAAATGGTTGTTCCAGAGTCCCAAATGCTTCTTGTGACTCTCAGAACTATCTTCAAAATTGCTACCAAATGTTTAATTATTATATGAGAGATAGGTGAAGTGGAAGAGCCTCTTCATTCATCAAATGACTGATACACCACAAGTCTCCCATAGCCATCCTAACAAGATGGAACTGTCTTGCCTTGTTATTAGCAGGGGAAAACTGGCTACATAAATTTATTAGGAGGCTACTGAAAGTTCTTACTTTAAAAGAAATTTGATATGTGCTTCCTACATCTGAAATTAAACTTTGGGTTGAATAAATAAGATTAATTAATTCTGGAATCATTTATAGTTGATTCAGAACAATAACATATCAAATCTTTGCTATCAGCAATGTATAGCAATGTACAACCCAGTTTTGGAAATATTGCTATAGTAAATAATAATTCCAACTTACTGGAGAGGCATTTTTAGTGAGACCTTATGGATAATGCTTGTTACTAAGAACATGATAGATTTTCATGGTAACACAGCATATGGTATGGGCTCCTGTGAAAAGCAGATGTTGTTCAGTATATATGCATTCACTTTTATTCTATTCTGTCTCTTTTCAGCAACACAGATTTCTTATTTTTTTTAACTCATAGCTATTATCATATGGGTTTTTTGATTTCTAAAATGTAGGTGGTATTACCTGAAATGTATATAATATAAGTGAATTATATTGTAATTTGTATTATTTTTCACATAACTATTATTTTTTCTATGCTATCTTCTCTAATATATATTTTATTGAAATACAACCAAATAGAGTACATATTGTTATGAACCCAGTTCTTCCCCAAATTTACAGTGCACAGCTGTCACAAACATCATAATTTAATTCACTTTTTCAATCACAGATGCTGGTTTCTGTGCAAATGCAATTATTGGGCTGGATCAGATTATATTATGTTTAAAAAACGAAGTCCAAGGCAGAATCTTATATATTCTTAGATAAGGACAGGTACCTCTAAGAAATCTAATTTAGAATACTTCTGAATCCCTGTTTGTTTGTTTTTTAATGGGTAGGAATACAAATGGAAATGATTTGATTTGCACTGTAATTTAAAATTTGTGTTTAACTTGACCTGGTTTGGTTTGCTAATTCTAACCTTAACATACCAATTGAAAAGGAAGTTATTCTATTTTTATATTCTCCAGAGAATTATTTCTATGATTGGAAAAATGGAAAATGTATCAGAGCATTAATCCAGTCCCCACTCCCCAAATGCAGTGGCAAATTTAGTGGCAAAAAGGACATTGACAAGTATATGCTTAGCTATAATGTAATAAACAGTAGGTTCATACCTATTGGAGTTAATGGACATCTTGTCAAGCCTGAATTTGATTGGGGTGTGGGATTATTTGTATCCTTGGGCATTCTGACATGAATTCAGTTTGACACAGTTTGGAGTTGAAGGAGGATGGAACCTTCAGTCAAAATATCATAGTTGGCTGATGAGTCAAGTACATTCCAATGGCTGGTTAACCAGAAGAGGAGGAGAGAAGTCACCAAGCAACCAACTCCAATCTTGGTTGGACAATGTGACAGCTTGTTTTGGACACCTGAGAAACTGAAATTTATATTGGGGTGAAAAGCCCAGAAACTTCAGTACTGGTTTTTCACCAGTAGCACCAAGATGATGTATCTAAATAAATTTGTTCTTTGAGGAAAGGCAATGCCTCGGAGTTTGATTTGTAATGGGTGCATTACTTGGAGCCTGACACGTCTAGTAAACATTAATGCTATTTAAATGTATGCATTTGCTGCAAATGCAATGGAAAAAGATATTGAAGCATTCTGAGACAAATGTCAGAAGATGATAAATGGAACATCAAAAAAAGAATGTACTCATGAGTGACTGGAATGCTGGAAAATGGACATTTGCTGTCAAAGCCTGCTTCACGCCATATAATCACAGATCCTATACCTGGGCAGGATCAGATGCACAACATCAGAATCAATTGACAAATGCAAGATTATGATGTATGATATGCTAACTGGAATTTAATCTTGCTGTATGGGCAGGGTCAGAAAAATAAGAGTGTCACTGATAAATCGTTTTACCCAAAGTCAGATGCAGATAGCAGCATCTGCAGGATCAAAGACTTTAGCCAAAATGTCAAAAGCCGAACATAAAAAGAGTAATGCTTGTATCACAACAGCTTCCCCTCTGGAAAGAGGTTTTCCCTGATATTTGAACATTCTACAGGTGTTTCAAAGAATCCTAAAGACCTGGCTCTTCACCTAGGCTTTTTCAAGGATGGTTCAAGACCTTTTTAGATTGTGGGGCTTGTTTTTTTTTTCTTTGTTCCCATTCAGTATTGTAATATTTGCTATCTTTTTCTTTTTTACATTTCCTTGGTTTTAAACATTTTACCAATTTGAAAATCACCAAAGTCACTGGCAGTTAGGTGGCAAATAAATTTAAATCATCATCATCATCATCATCATCATCATCATCATCATCATCATCATGGGTGTCAATCTCGTGTCATCACAGCGGCTTCATGTGACGTATTGGGATTTTTTCCCCCTTTGCTAAACCGGGTGGGGGCGGAGCCAGCACATGACATATCTGGACTGTGGGCCACAAGTTTGACACCCCTGATCATCATCGTCGTTGTCGTTGTCATCATCGTCACTATCATTATCTTCCTCCGGTCCTACCAAGACTGAATGCTGTCAGTGTTTGGGGTACCCAGATTAGGGGAAATTCCACTTCAAGATTGCACTTTCCCCTTCAAGATTGGCCTGTAGTCTGCTAATCTCCCTGGATTCATATCTTCTGTATGAACAGCAGTTCTCAGTAGGTGCCAACAACCTCTATTGCACTAGTTTGCACCCTTTCCTACACTAGGATGCCCTTCATACAGTCAATCAAGACTTAAGTCACTTTGTGGCTTGAATATGGCAATGTGCGCTATGTGAGGCTGCTCTTGAAGACCACCTGCAAACTTCAATTGGTCCACAATGCAGTTGAATGAGCAATAATGAACATTTTGTTACATCAATATGTCCATGTAACACCTTTGCTTCACAAGCTGCATTGGTTGCCAGTTTGCTTCCAAGTGCAGTTTAAAGTGTTGGTTGTTCCCTATAAAGCCCAACATGGCATTGATCCTGATTAAATAGTATCACTCTACAAATCCAAAACAACAGAGTAAATAGAGAAAAACAGGGATCCAGAAGTCTAGCCATTTTCTCCCTCAGTCAGCTTTTGCAGTGAAAGCCAATTGATTGATTTGCAAAAGGTTGAATGGCTTCCATCCAAGAGAGACTCTAAACAAATCCTTCTAACATTTAAACATCCTGCTATCACCAGCATATTGTTGAAAAGGTAGCATTTTTTGAGCAAATTTGAGGTCTTCCCACTATCTATGTTTCACACACAGAGAGATAGCTCATTAATAATCCATCTTGGCAATAAGAGTGCTTTTACTTTAAAATGTAATTGTGGCAACATAAAGGTAAGTAACTCCAAGGACGTTCTACCACCACTGTCCTTGAGAAAAGACATCCTGAGCAAACAATCCCCCACAGCAAGTCAGTTTCCTGAAGAACCTTCAGAGACAAACTTGATTAACTGTTTCAATACCTTGCCAGATACTGAACAAAGAGATATTATAAAAAGGCTAGATGAAGATGATTATTAGCAATTATATTTTACATTAGATTACTGTGCATCCCATCAGTCAAAAATATTTGGTTGGTGGGGTCCAGAAGAAGAGACCACTCTGCCATGGCTCCTGCCCATTGGAATATCTTATTCCCTGAGCTGAGATTGGTTTCCACTGTTCTGTCCTTCTGCAGGAACCTGAAGACCTGGCTCTGCCAGAAGACTTAGGGCTCCGACAGGGGAGTATCATATTGGAGATGGATGATTAATTAAGATTTCTTAATTAAGATTAATTAAATTTCCTAATCTAATCCCATGTCTCCTGCTGGATGGTTAGGGCCAAAGAGATTATTGGAAAAATCTTGGAAGCACTAGAAGAGTAGTGGCGAGTGGAGCCTTGGTTGCGTGGCAGACTAATGCACTATAATTTAACACCAGCTGCCTGCAATTACTGTAAATTCGAATCTCA
>JANHZT010004788.1:0-10416 GCA_032468215.1 Stegonotus admiraltiensis
TTCTCCGGAGACTCAGGGCGGCTTACAATGCGTTAAGCAATATTGATATTGCTATTGAGAACGAACATCTGCCCTGATGTGGGTGAAGGGCCATCAGAGTTTATCCATCTGTTACAGGACAGTACTTCCCCGTCTCCTCCCCCCCCCCACCCAATTTTTCTGTTTAATGTACTGTGCCTTAAAATGGAAGAGTTTGTGGCTTTATTGCCTGATTTAAGACATGCTTTCATGGTGTTTTCACATTCTTGGGAGTGCCTATTAATGAAATCAGAATGCAGCTTATTGAGAACGTCAGCTATTTATTCATTGAAATGGTTTGGAACAAGTGCCTAAACTTAATGGACGGGTTAGGGTCGTCTGGGAGTTGTGAAGGACAGCTGCTGAAATCTCAGGCACCGAAGGAGCAACCAGATGCCGTTTAAAGCAGGCTAGACTGGCATCCTTGCCTCTCTGCCTGGTGTTGCCAAGAGCATGTAAAATACAGAACACAATACCGTGTTAAATTAGAAGAAGAACAAGTCAAAGAAACAATGATAGCATGGGCAAAAAACTTTGGTCACACGATAGAGCTAGATAAATGGCAGCAATTATGGGATAGGAATTAAAAATTAACATTGTCAACTGCATACAAGGAAAACTTATATAAGATGTTTTACAGATGGCATTTATCATCCGAAAGACTGGCAAAAATGTTTAAATATAAATCAACTATATGTTGGAAATGTCAACAGATATCGGGGTCGTATTATCATATGTGGTGGATAGATAAGTTAAGAAGAGAAATGTTAGGGTTTTGTCATTTTATCAATATTATTATTATTTAGTATTAATATAAGAATGAATGTTAAGAAATGAATATGGTGGTAAGCTTAATTGTTAAGACAAAGAATTTTACATTGTTCAATGAAAGATGGAATGTTTGTATTAGAAGAAAATAAAAATATATATTATAATAATAAAAAAAGACACCATAGCCCTACATTTCAGTTGGTCTCGATGCAGACTTTTATTACTTGCTGAACATTATTATTTCCTTAAGGTAAGTTGGTACAATTTCATAACATGTTCAAAGTAGATCTGTATTCTATAAGCAGCAAGATTATATCACATGGCAGATATGGAAAGAAAGTGACTTGTTCTTATTTAATAACAGATCAGAAGCAAGAGAAATATCACAGACAGAGCCTCCTCTATTTACCAAATATAAGAAATATGTAACCACTTAGACGCCTTATTTAACTGTAACAACTGTTAGTGGCTTTATTCCTGCAATATTTTAGGCCTGCCAGGAGGGAGAGATCAAAGCCTCCGATTGCCTGCTATTTTCCCTTTCTTTGAAAGGTTCTGCTTACTTGCAGGCAGGCAGGCAGGCAGGCAGGCAGGCAGGAGGAGGATGGAGGTTTGGCCCTAAGTGGAGCAGAACGGTTTCCCTTCGGAGCTAACTTCACAAGGAAGGGAAACTTTCATCCCATGCTCCCTTTATTTAAATGTTTGCTTCGCCCCTATTTGGAAGTAAAAGAAAGATAGCTGCATTTTAGCTTTCCAAAAATGACAGGATTGGATGTAAGTGGCCTTTGCCGAGATGTAGATGCCTTTGGTCTCAACTCTAATAATAGAATTGTTAAGTATGACTCAGTTGTGAAACAACCTGAACGTTCTTAAAATGTAAGATCACCTTATAATTTAACTTAAGTAATGACTGCAGGAAAAAAATATTAAAATTACAACTCTGAAGAATGTCTCCAATGGTGAGGCCATCTGACTACAACTATATAGTTATGTCATCTTACAGTTAGGAAAATGGAATTTAAGGATGTATCAGTGAGACTGCAGAAACTATCTAAGCAAGGAGAATAGTCTCTCTCTAGCTGCGGTCCTGGTGACCATCGTTTATGAAGTTTTCTGGGCAACCATACAGATGTACCTTGCTATTTTTCCCCTTTCCTGTGTTTGGCATGCAGGTTTACCGAGTTGGGCAATTCCCCAGTTGCCTCCCACCTAAGTACTGACAAGGTTCGAGTCGAGCCTGTATTACTTTTTCAGAGGTCAAATTTATTTATTTATTTATTTATTTATTTATTTATTTATTTATTTATTTATATATTACATCAAATATGTAATAGGTAACAGATACAAGTATAAACATAATTATGAATACATGAAATGGATATATATAAAAGGGAACATTAGGACAGGGATGGCAGGGATGCTGGTGCTCTTACGCACGCCCCTTAGAGAGCTCTTAGGAATGGGGTGAGGTCGAGAGTAGACAGTCTAAGGTTAAAGTTTTGGGGGGTAGGGGAAGAAACCACAGAGTCAGGTAGTGCATTCCAGGCATTAATGACTCTGTTACTGAAGTCGTATTTTCTGCAATCACGTTTAGCACGGTTTACCACAAGTTTGTTATCTATTGTGTGCTCGTGTATTGTTGTGGTTGAAAAGTTGTATTTTGGGGTCTTGTCATTTTGATCATCTTTGTAAGGACATAAATTGAGACAAAAAATGCTTAACAAGCCTCTTTTATAAATCCAATATAGGAAAATTATTCAAGTCACTCTCTTGGTCTATTATTTGTAAATTTCTTTTAATTATTGATACATCAGCCTGTTGCTTTTGCATTTCCTGGGTAACAATATTTGCAGGTCATTCTCTTAGCTTGTCATTCTTAAATCCACTTTCCAAACAGCCTCACTTGTTGCTCTTCCGTGACATCCTTTAAACACAGTCTGTCTTTAGAGACAAACACTCTTACATTAACTTCTGGGTCCATTTTTCAAAAATATCCATCAATATGTCCAACGCTAAAATGTTTTGCTTCCTTCTGTATTAGTAAGTGGAATTTGACTATTTTTCTCCTTTCATTGTAAACTTTTAGTTTCCCCTACTGTCCAATTTCTAGTCTTTTTTTTTTAACAAATTCAAAGCAAATGCAGTTTCCCACAAGAAAAATGAAAGAAAATACTTTTCTTTATGTCAAATATATATCTTGCTACTCTGAAATACCCAGAATGCATGCCGTTGGGTTTGTCTCCATCAATTCTAGCAGGCAAAGCAATTGGATGATAGACTTAAAGCTGCAGTAACTGCCAAGACAAGCAGTATGTTTTGGGTAGTTTTGTGTACAGCATTGGTTTTTATGCCTTGGTTGAAACTATTAAATATGAAGCAACTGGTAACACTCCAATTTATGGAAAATTCAATGGCAAGTATTAGATTACTTTCAAAACAAAGATGCTTGAGCAGAGGGTTGGACTAGAAGACCTCCAAAATCCCTTCCAACTGTTATTCTGATGTTTTTGAAAAATAAAAAAATAGAAAAATACTATTTTAAACCTTTCTCCTTAGTCCAAATACTTTACCATATTCTGTCTCTATGTCAGATGTTTCATTGCATATATTCACAATCTCTACTATAAGCAGAAACCATATTGTTTATGTTTCTTGAAATACCAGATTTAGAGGTAAATTTCAGTTAAGCCCTGTAGCTTAGTAAGAAGTAACTTCTATTAAATATTTACTTTATTTGCTGGGGTGAATTAAAATGAATTATTTTATGGTTTTACAAAGCACTTTGTATGTGTGGAGACAGAGACTGCTTCTTGGGAATATTCTGTGGATGTACAAAATATGAAAACTATCTATGAGTCATATATGCAATAAATAATACAGTAGACCAAAACAACTATAAGATCAAAGTAGATGATTTGAAGTATTAAGATTTGAAGTAATTTTATGATGATGACAATGTGCCATCAAAATCATTTTCAACTCCTAGCGACCACATAAATAGTTTTCCTCCAAGACCCCTCTTAAATTAGTCTGGTCCATTGTTAAGCAATGCTTAATGTTAGGAAATGTCCAATTCAAATGAACTTCATCGTGATTTGAAGTTGCTGCTTCTCTGAAAAAATATGCCTTGCCTTCTACATAACAGCCTTTCAAATATTGTATCTGCCCACAGCCCTCTCCTCTCCAGGCAAAGCACACCCAATGCCTCTGGCCTCCCCCTGGGAAGTTGAGGTTTTCTGTTCTGACCACTGCAGGACAGAGAAGAAAAATGGCTCCTTCTGATCTTGACCCTTCACTTCCATGGAGGCAGCTAGAATTCCATTACTGTAGGGCATTGTCCGGTTGCCTCTTGATCAGCTTGTGATATGTCAAGATACCGGGATTATTGTTGTTGTAGTAGTATGTACTGTTGCTCTGTAAGATTTTCCCTGTTCCCTGTTAATGCTTTTGATTTTTTTCTACCAAAATTCACATGTTCACCTTGAAATTTGTCTTCTGCCCATTGTTCAGCCTGTCAACCTATTTCTGTATCCTGGTGGTGGCCTCTGTCCCCACATCTTTGTGTCTTCCATCAGTTCTCCTCGATCAGTTTCAAAAATCCCAGGCAAGGCAGAGTGAAATTCATCTGGTGCTGGGCATGTTCATGATGACAAAATGCTCCTTAATAGTCTCTTTATTCTCCTGCCTTATCATTGACTCTTTCCAGGAAGTTGAAAGAAGAGACAACTAGATCGGCTGCCCTAGGCCTGATTGTAACTAGTAAGGAGCAGCCGGATGAAGGATGGGTGACCTTTTGGGTTTTGAAGGAGAATTGCTGGATATTTGGCATCACATCATTTTCTCTTCTCCACAATTTAAAAGTCTCTGGAAGAGATCTGCAAGCAAACAAAAGCTCATTCCCAGATCCTGTGAAGTGAAGCCCATCTCCTCATGGAGGAACCTCTGTTGTTGTTCTTCTTCTTCTTGTTGTTGTTGTTATTATTATTATAGAAATGAAACTGCTGTATCTGCCTCCCCCCCACACCATTTGCACAGCCCTTTGTTCATTTCCAGGGTCTTCCTCTCTTCCTTCCTGAGCTGGATTACTCAATGGGGAGACTGGGGGAAATACCCACACCCCTGGATCTCAGCCACTTCAGCTTCAGAACCAGGACTTTATTCACACTCTGCTGTACTGATTTATCATCACAGACCAAAGAAATAATAAGAAAACAAATTATACTATAATATAAGAGAGAATACAATGAAGGGAACACTGAAGAAAATGATCTAGTTGAAACTATCCATACGGCCCCGAAGTCCTCTAATGCCAGGAGTAACTGAGCAGAACTTGGCAGTGGGTCTGAAAATCTTCAGCGAAAAGCCTGAAAGTAGAAAATTAGCTAATTCAGTTTCTGGCCAATCAGCACAACTGGTAAACAGAGGATATCCAAGTTTTTGCACCAATTACCGTAAGGGAGAAGAGGCATCTTTAAATCCTTCCTTTACTTCTTTTCTTTACTTCCTTCCTTCCTCTTTGTCTTTTGCCGTCTTTCACTTTTTAAGTTTTTATACTTTGTATTTCTTCTATTTTTCTGTTTAAGTGTCTGCAATTATTTCAATTTTGTGTAATACTGTCTTTTAGTAAATTATATATAAAAGAAAGAAAATGCAGAGGTTAATAAAGTTGAATTCTCCCCCATTACTTTTCCATAACTCACTGTGAAGTGATATCCCAAATTAATGTTCACTTATAGCCAAAGTGGTAGAGTTTGATAAACCAGCGCTCCCTGCTCACAAAGTTCAAATGATGTTCTTTCTACACAACATTGACCAATCTAGGAAATTCATGTAAGCTAAATTGTGTTAACCATCAAAAGCAGTTTGGGAGGGAAGGAGAAAGAGGTTCCACCAAGGAGGAACTTAGTGATTGGCCAGCAAGGGAGTGCCACTCACAAGGTCAGGTATTTCTCCGTCAACAACAAACAGAGTATGTGAAACACACAAGGAGAACTTGAAATCTCAGCACTGGAGTTTGGTGGCAGAAGACACGATTGGACCATGGACTGGAAAGAGCCATGGCAGAAAGGCAGGAGATGGCGGCTATGCAAATACACACAAGACACAGTGTGTCTTATTGCTGCATGGAAACCCTGGCGAGAACCCTTGAGTAAGAGTAAAAACAGAGGGGAACCAAAGCAGCGTCGCCGTAAGAGTTGATGGCAGATTATTTGGGCAGGCAAAAGAGATGGACGAAGACTTTTGAACTGGAAGCTTTCAAACAGGCACCTGATGCTGACCACAGGAAGCTTTAAAAACTCACAGAAAAACAAAAGGTAGCTCTTCATAAACCAACTAATAAAGAAGAAATAAAAGGAGCGATACAAAAATTGCAATTGAGCAACTATCCAGGACACACTGGACACACAATCTGACCTTCCAGGAAACTGTTTAATTCATTAACTCAAATAATGAATGAGATTCAACAACATCAGGTAATTCCTTCTTCCTGGAAAGAAGCTTTAATGTCTTTGATTTATAAAAAGACAAATGACTCGGCTTGTCTAGAGCCAAATAGATCTATTATGTTACTTAATATAAATTATAATGTCTGCATGGCAATCTTGGAGAAAAAGACTAAATGACCTTCTAACTGAATTGGCATCCCTAATCAGAATGGATTTTAGATATCGGAACTTTTTTCCCCTTTTACACCAAAGATAATCAAGGCAAGGGGTTATCTCTCTCCCCCACTCCCTCTCATGGCTTATGAATCAATGTCCAAATATCTAGTCTGATCTGGTTTCCTCTCCTCCTTTGCAACAGGGAGAAATTAAGAATAAGACAGAAGATTCATAGAACGTGAACTGACCTCAGAGTAAGAATGTTGTTTATCTCTATGTTTATCTACATACCATTCAAAAGAGACAATCCAAACTCTGAAAAGGAAACAAAAAGACCAAAACACCTTCTCTCCAGCAATTAACACCCAGATAAGCAAAGATTAAACCAAGATTAACATTAGACCAATAATCAAGAAGCAAACAATACCCCAATCAAGGAACTTCCAATTCAGATCAACAAGCTCATAGTAAACAACAGCCTAATGAAGGAACCACCAAATATGCTCCCACCAACACTGACGGTGAAAGCCACTGGTAAACAGAAATCAAACCCCACTCCCTACCAGCACGGATGATGTCGCCCAGTTGGGTAATGAAATGTCTGCAAGAAAACCACCAAGGTCAGAGAACACCAAAGAGCCCACAGTTCAATGTTGAGCTGCAAATATTCTCTTCTACCTACATGTTTACTTATGTTACTTATAAGACTTTTTATATTTAATTTAAAAGAGTGGGGGGGGGCAGCAAAAGAAGGAAGACTAGGATGGAGTGAAGGAAAGAGAAGTGTTTTATAGTTTGGCTCTTCTTGAAAGTGCTATTTTGTTATTAGCAAAAAGACATAGGCCTATAACTCGCATTACAGGCAACTACTGCCCAGTTTCAAACACTCAGATAAATGCTACAATCTCTGAATATTGCCCCAAACAATATGAGTAATATTGATTAGGTACCTAATTAAATATTCATATGCATTAAAAAATAATCCTTTTTTTCAAAGACCTGATAGTGGAATCCTGTACTTGGTTTGCTTAAAAGAAAATCATAGCGAGTGGTTAGAAATTAAGTATGGGGTAAACTTTCCTCTCCTTTTTTTTCACGTTGCCACATTTAAAATATCATTGGTATATTTTTGTTTGCATGACTGCTAATAATTATCCTCCCTGCCCCCTCTGTCTGCTTCAGGCTTTGGTTTTCATTACAGACCCTGCGTGTTCTATAGCGTTCGTGCTTCAACTCAGAGCACGAAAAGCCTCCCTTGCAACCCAACCCTGTGGCAAGGATCTTGGATCCAACATGATGATTCCGGCCCTTGGGAGAAGATGGGAACACCAGCAGCTCCGTGAGTCAAATGGGAAAAATGCAGACACCGTACAATTCCTAGCTGAAAACAGCCAGGAACTAAGAAAATATTTGTCGGCGTTAACTGGACGGAATAGGAAGATAGGAAGAAAAACAAACGGGGCAGCCCAATGCTCCATTTAGCGGCCTGCATAAACACCTAGACATGTTCCTCCCTGCTGTTTGGGACTAACCATCGTTTTCACTAAAATGTGATTTATCAGTAGGAGGTCGACTATTCCTCAGCATGGCTGCCCTCAGAAGGGCAGAGTCCCTCTGCTCAGATTTAAAGACCTATTTATTTATTGGATTGGACGCATCAGACCTTGACATTCACACTGCTCATAAAACTGTTTTCCAGCACCACAGAAAAGACTCAAGAGTTTCTTTCGTTCCAAGTGTTTCCACAATGAAGCGATCTTATTAAGGAGCTACCTGCTTATGCTGGGATCAACTGTCTGGGTCACAACCACCCCGAAGCCCAGCCCTCAGGAGTCTTTCTGCTCCTACCTCTCAGCCACCCAAAAACCAAATATGTTTTGTCCTCCCATCCCCCAAGAGCACAAAAGAGGCTACTGGTGTTTGGAAAACTTCACCGATGTGGTGAAGGAGATGCGGCTGGGACTCAGGGTGTGCTCAGCCAGGGAAACTAAGGGACTGTAGGCCAGGCACTCTTTTTCAGCCGAACTCACCACCATCACCCAGGCCTCCATCCATCCAGCCACTGCTGCCTGCTTTCCCAAGCCTTCCTCGCTGTGAAAATCACAGAATGGGGCGAAAGAGCTCAGCCTAAATTTTACAGCCCTTGCTCTGAGTCTGGCTAGTGACAGTGCCGCCACCATTGAAACTGAGCAACAATGTACAAGAGAGGATACATTTTACTGTTATTTAAAAAAAAGATTTTTCTGGCTATCCAATTTGCAAGAGTTAATTTACAATTTAAAATCAACAATTAAAATTACAGTGTAGAACAATAATCTATACGTTTGGATCATAACATGCAGTGGTTCCAGTTTCTTGCATAAATATTGCCCTACTGCTACTACGTTTCACCCTTCCCATTTGGTATAGAATTGGGGATCCTCGCTGTTGCCCGGGGATCCCTTCAGGGCAAAGCCAGCCCAGGTAGCTTTGCCCGCTTCTGTCCTTTCGCTTGTTCCTTTTCTCCAATGTCAAGAGGCCAAAAAGATGCAGCTCTGAGCATAACGTTTTGAAATCTCTTCTTCAAGGGAAACTTAATTACATCCTTCTGTTCAGGGGTGTCTCTTATGTCTGTGTTTCCTTTGCCGTCAAACTGTACTTAAAAATAATAAAGCCTGGATAATATGAAGTGAAATGAATCCCAGATGGCTTACTGCAAGTAGTTATTTTAAAGGCCACAAACACTTCATTTAACACTCTTCAAAATAGGGATTCCACCGGCCTGGCTCAAACTCCCCAATAGCCACAAAGGAAAATTAACAACAGCCTCACAACTGCAGTGGTTTTCAACACCGATCAGATTCAGTGATTTGCAGCCACAAGCATCAAGGTTTTTTCTTCCAAGAGTAGCTAGCTTTTCATAAGTGGCCCCAGGCCTGCATCGAATTATGGAAGCTGCTAAGTGAAGAGAAAAGCATGTAAGTGGATAAGAGCACAAGGAAGAGGCAGCTACTTAGGCCAAAGGGCCACCCCCTCTTGTGGGGAAGAGGCATGGGAGGGGGTGAAGCCCAGTCCAGTGGATCTGCAGAAGCTCTTCAATGTTCCTTCACTGCAGTGGGAACCAGGAAACCTTTTGGAGAGCCAGTCCAAGTCCAAGAAGTAGCCCTAGTCCAGCTGCCTTGTTTTGGAAGAAGCACCTTGGATGCTTTTGCTCCATCTTGCATATAGACGTTCAGCAACCGAAATGCACCTTCTCTGACCCTGATGGATGGCGGAAAGAAGTTAAAGCACCCAGATGGTGACCCAACAGGGAAAGGAAAAGATTTTGTCTCTTTTGGACAAGATGTTTTAGTTCCCCTGAACATTTCTGTCAATCCACACAATTTTAAATGCATTTCCTCTTTAGAAATTGTCTAACTACCCTTGCAGTTTTAAGAAACTTTCTGTTTATTATTTATCTTTTTACCATTTACTTCACACATTTAAATTATAAGGTGTGTGTATTAGAATGGATGACTAAAGATGACTTTCTCGCCAGGTGTGCTTCCTGCAAAAAAGATTTGAGCTTATTCGTCCCTTTGCTCTTTTGAGTATTATCCCAAAGAAATGACAGGCGTTTGTTTCACCCACAAGCACATGGGCCTCCTTGGTTCCAGGTAAATATATGGTGCTTTTAAGCTTAAATAGAGACATGGTGTTAAAAGAAGGCTCTTGCGTTATATGCAACAGGAGGAAAAAAGCCAATATAGCTGATTAAAGAATTTTACATAAACAAAAATTAATTTGAAAGGAAATAGAATCTGGCCAGAGGACATGCATACATGTCCTACACTATAAAGTATCTTTCTGTTTGTCCGACCTGAAAGGCATCCCAAGAAAAGAAGGGAGATATTTCTTTGAAAATTATTCCTTACCTTGTGCTTCAGTTATTTACAGTCTAGCTTTCATCCAGAGCATCCTTACATACTAGAAGTGGGTTTCAGCAGGTTCTGACCAGTTCTGGAGAACTGGTAGCGGAAATTTTGAGTAGTTCGGAGAACCGGTA
>JANHZT010004790.1:90442-102097 GCA_032468215.1 Stegonotus admiraltiensis
CCATGCCCAGCTGAGCCACACAATCATCAGAGGCTTTTTTTTTACTTTTAAAAGCATTTTTTCTACAACCTCTTCCGATGAAAAAATGCTTTTAAATGTAAAAAAAAAAGTCTCTGATGATCGCACGGCTCAGCTGGGATCATCAGAGGCTTTTCAAAGCATTTTTTCTGCAACCTCTTGGCCGAAGAGGTGAGTTGCCTGATCATCAGAGAGGCTTTTCAAAGCATTTTTTAAAAGTTTCTCTGACGATCCCAGCTGAGTTGCCTGATCGGCAGAGGCTTTTCAAAGCATTAGAAAAAATGTTTTGAAAAGTTTTTTTAAAAAAAGTTGGCTACACCCACCCAGTCACATTACCCCTCCCACCAAGCCACAGAACCAGTAACAAATTTTACATTTCACCCCTGCAAAAAGCGGTACATTTACAAACCAATCAGTATTCTGATCTACAGTTCTGATGCTAGAATTTTAGCTCATAGTATTTTCCACATTACAGCATTTTGATAGCATGCCCTACCCCATTGTTTTGGAGGCAAAATGAGAGTCAGAATAACTCCTTATTAGCTACAGTGTAATAGAACAATTTAAATGCTATAGAAAAAATAATTAATACAACCTATCTAGCAGTATTCAGTCTTAAACAATAAAACATGTTACATGTTATAGTATAGCTTTTGTAATTATTCTGAACATTTCTGGAAAATTGTTTAGTCTTCATGTCAGTCAAAAGAACAAGGACGTCGATAGTGGGTTCCACTTACCTTCGCTACCGGTTTGGAACTCAATTCACTTGTGTATGGCGCTTCTGCACATGCTCAGAACCTTCTGCACATGTGCAAGAGTGTCCATGATGACATCCAGGAGGGTGGGCAGAACCTCCCGCCGCCACCACTACTACCGGTTCACCTGAAGAACATCTCAAGAACTGACGAAGTAAGTTTGATGGCAAGAATAATTTAGGGAAAGAGAATATTCACTATATGATAAGCATTTTTATTAAAATCTGATGAGATTTGGGTGATTTGGGTGGAATCCTGTGGAGTATCAGCAATTCATTCAGTCTGATTTCAGCCCAGGATATGGAACAGAAGCTAACACATTGCTTTTGTGTTTTATCATCCATTTTATTTAACATCTATCTGAAACTTTGAAACAATATATAATATGCTGTGTAAAGTAGCTTCCATGGTAAGTAATCACCATGATGGTGATATTCAACTGTACTTTGCTAAAATGAAGCCAAAAGGAGAATAATGGACAACTTGATCTATTAACCTAAAATTTTCAGGGACAATTTTAATCCTTGTAAGATAGAATGGCATTTTTTCCACAAACCATCAGGTTCCTAAGAAGTTCTTATATTGGCTTTGGATGGGGTTGAGTTGTTTTGAAGGAGAAAGTCTACGTTATCAAATTCATCCAAATTGGTGGCTCCTCTTGGAAGAGAAGATGGACCTTTCTCACAACTATGGCTAGTGACCAAGTCACAGTCATTCTTAGAGCAAGATGTCCTAGCCATAGCTATTCCTTCATCACTTTGTACTTTGGCTATTATAACATGCTTTTCTTGGGACAACTTTGAAAACTATTCAGAAACTGTAACTAACACAAATGGTTTGCTAACAGAAAATAGAGCAATATATCCTTTATGGCATTTCCTTTGGTTACATGTAGTTTCTGAATATGATTCAAAGTGCTGGCTATTAACTACATTGTCTTTTCTTACTAGAATTTGCCTTCAATAGATGTCTGTATCATATATCATACATATATGTTGTGAATTTCTACTTAGGCTATTAAGAAAAGAAAAGACGTTACTTAACCAGCTTAACCAGAGGTGGAATTCAGCAGGTTCTGACCAGTTCTGGAGAACCAATTGCGGAAATTTTGAGTAGTTTGGAGAACCGGTAAATACCACCTCTGACTGTTCCTGCCCCCCCCCATCTGTTCTCTGCCTCCCGAGTCCCAGCTGATCAGGAGGAAATGGGGATTTTGCAGTAACCTTCCCCTGGAGTGGGAAGGGAAGGGAGATTTTACAGTATCTTTCCCCTGCCACGCCCACCAAGCCACACCTACCAAGCCATGCCATACCCACCAAGCCATGTCCACAGAACCAGTAGTAAAAAAAATTGAATCCCTCCCCCTGTCATTCCTTCAATAGAAGAATTATCATAATCGTTTTTAGGCAGGATGAGCCAAGTCAGTTTTAGCCATTGTTTTCTTTTTATCTTTGTATTCAGAGGGAGGGAGGGAGGAAGAATAGCTCCATCCAAAGACTCTGCAGAATGGCCTTGAGATTATGATAATTGCCAGATAAAAACATTCTTCAAAGACGGATCATGAATCAGAGTAGCAACCAACAGATTAATTAAGTTGCTTGTCTTTATTTAAAGAAAAAATATTTAAAAGGAACACATCCAGTCATATGTTCATTGTAATACATTATAGCCTCTCGTGGAATCCTGCAAATGGCTCAAAATATCTCACCATCTTTATTAGAAAATGAAGATGCAACAAAGATGGAAGTATAGCTTTAAAACAAACTGAAAATACCTGATGAACAAAGACTTTCTTCTGAGCTCCAATTCCAGATACCTCATCTACATTATAAATAACAGTACATTAATGTTGTCCAACATATATAAGTTGTAAATTACATATTGGCCCAAATTCAAAGAAAAGCCAGCATATATGAAATTCAATGAAATCAATGGCTGTAAATTGGTCAGAGTAATTGGCCTATTGTTTTCAGTGTGACTTAAATATTTATTCAACCAATGGCTTTTGGAGTACTCTAGTTTTAACATTCAAGTGTGTTAGGACATAATAAATGTTTTACTTCATTTAATGGGATGTGGCTATACAATGATACCAGTAAAATAACAAAAGATTAAGAATTATCATAAAGCTATCTCCTAAGTCATTTTTACTTTAGGAAATTCCATTTCCATATGTGAAACTATACTATTGCTGTAGGCATAAATATTAATAAAGAATGGCTTGATCTCTAATTGCCTTGTAAATAAGTTCCTGAAAGTTATTTATGTGTTGGGATCCACATAGGCAGGAACTGCACCTTAAAAATCAATCTTGTAGGCACCACCTCTAGCCCTGAGCCATTCCTATGAAACTACCATCTTCTATTTTGGCAGACAATAAGCTCTGTACAAAGAATTATTGAACAGAAACATCTGCATGTCTGGCTCTCAGTTTTACTCATGAAAAAATATCTTCCACTTAGCTGAAGTTGTAAATCTAAAGGGTACCTTTCTATGAAATGAAAGTTATATGAAAAATAACTCCTTTGGAATTTTAGATGGGAGAACCTTTAATATATATTTATTGGATTTATATCATATATATCTACTGTACTTAGAAGCTCCCAAGCATAGCATATAAAGAAAATGATTCATATAAATGTAGGGGTTTTGCCAACAGAAAACCTTCAAAACCTCTAAATGTTTCCTCGGAATGCTACAGAATATCCATAATAAATTTCTATGAAATCTTTTAACAGTAATTATCATTAAACTACACTATAGAAATAGAAATAACTCATTAGCCTCAAATGGCCATATATACATGCATTACAATAACTCCATTTATAATTAAGATATATTTCATCAAAGAAAAATGCTAAGAATTCAAAGCTTTTAGTTGGCACATTAGACAAAATGTGTGATTGGTGCTATTAGTTTTTTAAGTTTAAAAAGACCTGAAAAGTCTACAACATTTTGCAACTTGTTTTGGACACATAATAGAGGCAATTAAAGCACACATTTTGGGCACATGATCATATTTAGTATAGCTGTGTTCATTTCAAACCAATCAAATCACCAAAGGATGGTGAAAATTAAATCATTCTACTACATCTCTTTTCATCTCTATTTCAATTCTTTTCAATAAACTGGAAGTAATGGGCATTTCATTATGTCATAATAAAATAAATTCAAAAAAGTATACTGATAAATATGCAATGATTAAAAACAATAAATCATCTATACAGCAGTAGAAAGAGATAATGTGTGTCATCCAGACCTGGCCATAGTTCTAGATACGATGTTGATAGGTACAAAGTTTCAAGTATCCAATGAACTGGAGTCAAACCTCCATTGGTTGTTCTAACCCGCTGCCCATATTTAGCAGTTCATTGTGCCTAAGGTGTACAATTGCCGAGAAAGGATTGATTGAACCTTCATAAATAGCCATTATAGTAATACAGCCTTCTGAAGAATTTATCAGAGCAATGCTGACAGGATGGGTGGCCTATTCATTGAAGAGAATGAGTTGTAACATCATTACCATGAAAGGAGGAGTTAGAGTGGAAGATTACAGTAAAGAATGATAAATTATTTATTCTTCAATCTAGGGATCCTCCTCTCATTTTAGCAGATCTTTTTCATGTCTAAGGAGCAGAATTCTCTTCACAAGCTATACAAGCTTGGGTTAACACATTGTGCTAATATTCTAACCATTTTCTTGATAGGGTCTCAATTTGTATAGATTAGCCTAACCCTAACCCTAACCTGAGATAAACTTTCCAAAGAAGTGAGTAAGACTTTTCAAACATAAGGAACAGATCCCATCAGCAATTTCCTCAAAAGCCTAATTAATTAAAATCGGAAGATAAAATTTCCACTGTGTCGCTGATTTTTATGGTCACAATGAAAAATCCCAGGAATAAAGTTTGTTAGAATGATTGTGCAGAGCTACTTAAATTGTGTGTGTGTGTTACTGAAAGGGCAACTCAGAAAAAATGTCCTGAATCCTAACCTAGTTTTTATACTCTCAAACCCAAGAGGGCAGTGTTATCTGTAGAAATGGCTGCCATTCCTCAGACAGAAGAACTACAAGGCAATCAGAACAATTTTTAAAATACACCTTTAATGTTTATTGCCATATCTCTATGTATGATATGACCTGACACAGAAAGATACTATCTCTCACTTTCCAGAAAAATGCTGCTAGAATTTATTCATTCCAACTACATTTCTGCTCAATATGCTTATAACGTGCAGATCAGTACACAGTGTTATTACCTGCAACAACTGATTCTTTCATTTCAGGCTAAACCAATAACCAACCTATACATGATTTCTCAGAGATCAGCATGTTCCCTAGTAAATATAATTAGAACTTTAGCAAGTGGAAAATCATGACTCACACTTTCATCATTTCAGCATGTGATGTTTTATTGGTGTGCATGTTTGCCCTAAAACTCATTAATTCCCATTGTATTCTATGCCTACAACATTGTTAAAAGATTATCACATTTACAGATCCATACAATTCTTTCTATTCTTGTTCCTAAATCACTGAACTCATACCATCCTCCCCAAAAAGACTACAAAGAGTAAAGGTGAACACTGAAATGTGTTCTTTGAGGCTACTGCAGTAAGTAGCACCAAGTTGCCCTGGCATTGTTCCAAAATGCTAGCAAGAAAAAGCAGGCAAGTTTTGATAATTATCTATTTTGATTTTCTTGCTAGCACTGATGATGTTACTTACTTTGGTAATGAAACACTGGCAAGTAAACAACCATGCTCAGTGAGCACCAAGGTTCAACACTGAACTACAAATATTCTCATCAATCAGTGACTAGAAACTTATAAAGTTCATCAAAATTATCTTGAGAGTCTCAGGATTTTAAACATAATAGATTATGCTTCATTTTTAAAGTATGTCATCTTTTATACAATAATATACAATCTAATTACTAAAGTTATATAGTGAAATTTATATTTAACATTAAACAAAGACTTTTAAGAAAAGTTAACTGTTATTTACTAGAAAATAACTTTTTTCAATAACCTTTTTCTACTCAAAATTAAAGGTGGAAATGCCTTTTCAAAGATTTCCATTCCTACTGCCATCCTTAAATACTTCCAAAACAGACTAAAATATATTAACCCTCCTGGATTGGCATATCACTCATGTGGCCCTCCAGAAGATCAAGATCAAGAGACTGAACAGCAGTCCCTACCCAAATACCCATAAATGTCATCAACAACTGGTAGAGATCCTCTTTCTGCATACAGGATTAGGGTTAGATTTTATTGTTCCTTACTGGGAGTAATGTAAGACATTAACATGAATGTTTCTCAGGTGTACAAATAGACAGTTTCATAATTCACCCAAGGCAACACAATATAGTATGCCCAGTGAGCTGAATGATAAGACAGGTCAGAGATAGGTGAGTAGAACAGTTGGTCCTTCACAAGTCCATCTTATTTAATGCTTGTTCATCAGAAATGTTTCTTATCATCGTTGCACAAGACTAACAAGAAATTAAAAAATTTTGGAATATAAATCAAAGTTTCTAGTCTTAGCCACAAAAGCTAGCATACGGCGCACGGTACAGAAAAGAAGATGATCTGCCATTAAGAAATGTATGTTGTAATTAATTGGTACTACCACAATGGTAAACACTTCACTGTCTCTGGAAAAAAGCAAAGTATATTTGGCATTCAGTTCATTGATTTATGGATTGAAAAGACTTGCTTTTATTTAGTGTTACCAAATATTGTTTTAAAATACAATACAAAACAAAATACAAATATTCTAGCAACATCAGGATTTTATATGGGCACTTTCATCTTGCAGTATCAATCTGAAGATATAATAAAATATCCTACTGCTGACACAGCAAGTAGAAGATAATTTCATTTCCCACTGGTCCATGGTATACAGCTACTGCGTCTGTCATCCATTTTAAAGAAGATTGTAGATAATGTATTATGTTTATGTTGAATGTGATTTGATTAGAAAATTATTACCACACATTTCTCATTTAAGAGAAAAGAGAGAATATCCGTAGTTTAGGTGAAAAGCAAAAATAAGAAACTGGCTGAATAAAACTCAAACATGTTAATTATAAACTGATTTAATGTTTCACTGAAAGACTTCCATGTCCTAAATTTGAGGACAATTAAATATTTTCTTATTCCATAACAGATTAAACAAACTTCAGGGCCAGACAAATCATTCTGTGACATGAGAAGAACAATATGGACCCCAATGTTCCTGTACAAAATCAAATGACTGAATGTTGATTCATACTTTCACATGGATGATTGCATAATATCCTTCACTAGACAGCGATCCAAGACTGTTACTACACAATTCATTCCAGAAACTGAAATTGCCAACTCACTTGGTTTAATAATGAGGCATTTCCAATACATTTGAAAAAATCTTCCTTCATATTCAAATTGCATATTTGATCATATTATAATGTATCAGTATTAGTTTGAAATGTATCATGCTATTTAGATTATAATTTAAAAAATAAAGCAATAAGATGATATTTGAATTCAGAATATTGCTTTTGAAGAAACACCTTCATTTTATACTTGAAAGAAGGCTGATGTATATTTGTTCAATATAAGGGAAAAACATAAATTGGGTATTATTACCTGGCCTCCTGGTTCAAAACTTTCCAAAACACAGATGTTAGTATCTCTACAATTGCTCTGTGAATGTCTCTTCCTTTACAACCATTGGCTATTCATAATGTCATTGATCCACACGATACATAGGGGAGTTTATATACAACAAGTGGAAAAAGAGATTTAGCAGTTTGGCTCACCAAACTAGGTAAGTATGGTGATGGGATAGTGTCATAGCACTAGTAGCAAATAGTAAAAGAACCAGAAAATTAGGTTTATGTCAATATTTCAGAATCACTTAACAGGAAAAGAACAGTGAAATAAACAGTGACAATTTATCTACTTTATACTATTATCCAGTTGCATAGCTACTTGACAGATATAGTTTGGTCATTTTTTCCAAATTTTCAACATTGTAATTCTAAGCATCATAAAGTCTAGTAGCATCTCAATAACCTGTTATTATGATATATGTTTTGTTGACTACAATCCATCAGATGCATAATAATGTATTAAACTTTAAAGTACCACCAATTTAATGCACTTGTTGAAAAGACAAGCGGGACTCCCAGTGGAAATTTTCAAAATTATTTGAATAATGAAATTAAATTATTTCATTATAATCTAATAGACTACAATTAATACCTCTGTGGGAGAGAAAAAAACCATCTGATTATTTGGAAAGCAGGAATTTAGTATCACAAGAAGAAAGTCTTTCTAGTCTACTATATATTTAAGTAAGGCAGAGAAATAATAACCAAGAGTTTTATGGCACCTTAAGGACTAACACATTTATTATGGCATAATCATTTGTAAGCTACAGTTCATTTAATGAGATGCATGGAATATTTTCTTAATGTATGATGATATTAGGACCATAGAGCACTTTGGATCAGCTTCCAAAAATGTGCTTTGAAGCACACGAGAGCAATTTTTTACAGCATGTGGATGATCACAGGAAAAGATAAAGCTGTTTTAAAGAGTTATAGACAGGTGCTACATATGCAACCCCATATTCTTGAATCTGAAGTGCTGCACAAATTCACATAGATGACTGGGGGATTCCCAGTGAAACCATAAGTCACAGAGAACTGACTGGTTAGGTACAGATATAGGTTTTATAGATACAGAAGATCTGCAAAATACAACAATAATAAATGAGAGATGAGGGAGTGGGAGAGGTAGAGGTAGAGGGAGACGGAGAGGGAGAGGGAGAGGGAGGGAGGGAGACTACTATGTTTAAAAAATGGTATTTTAAAGTATTCTTGTCTTTTTAAAAATCAGTTACATCACTAACCTCACATATCATCTATTAGATAATGGCGTTTTCCAGTTATGAGCCTAATAGTATGGAATGTTTTATTTTATTAAGAATATTTTAATATTATTTCATAATGATCTAATACCTTGTGGGAGAAAAAAATGCATTGTGCGCGATGCAAACCGGTGGTAAAACTGATTAGAGCCCACCACTGATATGCACCAAAGACAAATTTCTTCTGTGTCCAATCACACTTGGCCATTAAATTATTCTATTCTATTCTATTCTATTCTATTCTATTCTATTCTATTCTATTCTATTCTATTCTATTCTATTCTATTCATGAAATTCTCTAGACACATGGAATATATTCACATGTCTTTAATAAATTGAAGGAATAGCAAACAAGACATAAAACATATTTTCGCTGTTCTATAAACGATTACAATAATAATGATAAAGGAGTTGAAGAAACATTTAATTGCATTGACAACAAAACATTAAATACATTTTGCTGAGTTTTCATTTTATTAAATAGTACAAACAATTTTCTTCTGGAATTTGGCAGTCTAGGAATCAGCTTATTATAAGGCTTTACAGGATAATGTAAATTAACCAAATGTTGCAATTCTGAGCATGCTCACAAAAACACCCCCATAACTAAGTTGATATTGAAAGATATAATTAAAATACCTATCTACACATCAGAACTTTTTTTACTCCTATTTTAGTTCTTCCTTTTAAATATGCAGTCTGTCATATTAAGCTTCATTTGATTAAACAAGGAGACTTCAGTTAATAATTTTAGATAGCTCCTTTACCTCATCTTTATATCACTACAGATTCCAATATCCTAATACTACCCTAATTCATTTCTATTGATCTTTCTCATCACCCTACTGCACAGAATTATTTGTTCCTCACATATGTTCATTGCTGTAAACATTATACTTTTTTTTGTCTATATTATATTCACTTTTCTTTGTTTCCCAATCTCCTTTGAATAATTGTTTTTTTCAAATTGGTCCTTTTTCTTATTTTAATGTCTCCTTATTGTGGCTCTTTGAAGTACCAAATTCAAATTTAATTATTAGGTTCTATCCCAGTGCAAAGCCATGTTTGAAAATTAACAGGTCTTAGATACCCATACCCTAATCAGCTGTACGCCTCTAGTATTGAAGGCATATCACATTTAGTGTATTTAAAGTGCTCCTATCCTGTAATCATGCTAGCTTGACTCTAAGCCAGTTTAAAACAATCGACCTGAAGCCTAAAACACGTTGATCACAAGTTACTCATTGTGACTGCAGCTACATATTCTGCCATTGGAAAATCCCTGCTGCTATGTCTTCACACTTTTCTCTTTTGGGAAAGTAGTTGCCAATTTCTTTCTTCCTATAAAAAACTTATTTCCAAACATGCACAAACTGTATATGCAGGGAGGTGTACGTATATAAATATAAATATATGAAGAAGAGTGGGTCAACCTATTCTCTAAAGCACCTGAAGGCAGGAGAAGAAGCAATGGATGAAACTAATCATGGAGAATACCAGTCTAGAACTAAGGACAAATTTACTGACAGTGAGAACAATTAATCAGTGAAACAACTTCCCTCCAGAAGTGAGTCCTCCAACACTGGAGGTTTTTAAGAAGAGATTATATAACCATTTGTCTAAAATTGTATAAGATTTCTTACTTGAGCAGGGAGTTGCGTTAGAAGACCTCCAAGGACCATTCCAACACTGTTTTTATGTTATATGTGCATTTGTGTGTGTTCAGGCATATGTGTATGCTCATGAATGAATGAAAGCCAGCTTGATTTAGTAGTTAGGTGTAAAGAATAAGAGAAATGATCAGGGATGAGCTAAGATTTTTTTTTTATGCCACCTTTTTATTTTTATAAATAACTCAAGGTGGCAAAGCTATCCAGCACTCCTGCTTCCTTCTATTTTCCCGAACAAAAGGAACTCTGTGAAGTAAGTTGAGCTCAAACAAAATGACTGGCTCAAAGTCACCCAGCCAGCTATTATGCCTAAGGTGTGATTAGAACTCACACTTTTCTGTTTCTTCCTTTAACCGCTAGCCCAGTGGTAGGCCAAGCTCTCTTAGGAATTCTGGGAGTTGAAGTCCACAGGGTGTGAAAGAGCCAAGTTTGCCTACCACTGGGCTAGACCAAACTTTGACAGAGATATATCAGAGCCATTGCCTAAGCAAAGAGGGCTGAAACGTTTTTTTAGTCTTGAAAAGCAAAACGCTATTCAGAAGTGACTCAAGCAGGTTCTTTCTTGATTCCCTGGGTATAAGAAGGAGAGGTAAAGCATAGTCAGGTTTGCGAGATTCTGTTATTGTAGCCTATTTCAATAAAATATAGCTCTAGTATTCCTGTGGCTAATTTCTGATTTGCCTGATTTGACATTAAAGCATTGGAATAGGAATGAGGAGACATGAATTCTGTTTCTGCCTTAGGCAAAAAAAAGCCAACTGGTTGTTTTGAGGCCAGTCACTCTTTCTCAGCCCTAGAAAGAGAACAATTACAAAATATTTTTTAAAAGGTTACAAAAAAGCTACATAGACTTATCCATATACATGTCAAGCATTAACACTGACTCCAAGGTGCCTATCTCTGTATGTGTATGTATACATGTAGTCTAGGGTTTTACCATTTTTTAGTTACCTGAAGCAATAAGGTTTCATCCCAGCTGCCAAATTATTCCAGGTATTGGAAAAATTGTAAACCCTTGACTTTAAAAATTAAAAAAAACCAGAGACAAAACTCAAAGTAACATAACAGGAAATAGTATACCTCAAAAGTGAAACAGGAATGCATTCTCATTCATTATAAAGTCGGCCAAAGTCATCTTTTCCAATTCTAGCAATGGGGCAACCTGGTAGTACACATAAACTTAATATTCTCAATTCCTCCAAACCAAAATTTATTTATTTATTTATTTATTTATTTATTTATTTATTTATTTATTTATTTATTAATCAAACTTATATACCGCCCT
>JANHZT010004791.1:7877-25640 GCA_032468215.1 Stegonotus admiraltiensis
GTCAAGTTGGAGTAATTAGCTGATAAGGTTTTTGTTTTTGAATTAAACAGTGTTTGTGCAGCTGGTGTGTGTCGCTCGTCCTGGGTACTCGGATGCGGAGGCAGAACAACGTATCACTCTGTATGTGTCTATGTCTGTGTGCGTGTGTGTCTTTCCCCCCACTCCCTTCAGGTGACCGTACTCCCCCCTCTCGTAACTCCCTGGCCAGCTGTGGCTGAGCCGGAAGCGTTCACACACACAGGGAGACTCTAGCCTGAAGTGGCAGGAAGCGAAGGCTGCCTTATGTGCAAATGTGGCGCAAAGGCAGGTACAGGGCAGCTTTGTTCCTGCACTCTCCGGCAACTCTTCCCCCTCCTCCTCTCAGGATGCCCGGGACAGCTCTGGCTGAGCCGGGAGCTGCACACGGGCAGGGAGTCCCCCCCTCAAGCGAGCGCCAAAGCTCAGGAAAGACGTGCGCGGGGCGAGAAGTGGCTCACTTAAGGAGGGTCTCTCCACGCATGTGCACACTCCTGGCTCAGCCACAGCCAGCCAGCAGGTTACGAGAGGAGGAGGGGGGAGGACAGTGCAGGAGCGAAGCTGCCCTGTACCTGTTTCACGTAAGGCAGCCTTCACTTCCTGCCGCTTCAGGCTGGAATCCAAAAAAGAAATAAGAGGGGCGGGGCAAACCAGTGATGGGACAGGGAGCTGCGGCAGAGAGCCCAAAGAGCCACTTGTGGCTCCGGAGCCGTGGGTTGCCGACCCCTGCCATAGGCCATCTTTAGGGAATGGCACTGGGCAGATAAAAGGATGCTCTGTCCTATGTGTAGTGGAGCCAGGGCTTTAATAGTAATACAGTGCGGACAGTTGTAATGGTGCATTCTTAGTTTGACCAATAGAGATCATGGAACAGCTAAACATTTCAGACATTCCAAAGGAAAAAGCAAAGCTGTTTAAGGAGAGAAAAATTTGATCTGTTAAGCTTTTCAATGTTTTCATTGAGAATGCTTCTCTAAGTTCAAATGCAAATTTCATTTCAGTAGCCTGCAATTTTAGGAAATAAATATTTCTGTAAAGTTGTTAACAGCCAATCCACCACTCTTGTTGCAGTTGTTAAACAATTCCATTAAGTGGAGCATGGGGGTGCCTCAGGGTGGAGGAAGTTGTGGGAAGCCTGGCATAGGCCACATACAAGCTGGGGTGTGTGCTGCAAAGCCACCGCCACCACAGCCCAGCCCTGCATTGCACTACTCATTGGTGGCAGCAGTGAGCCTGGACCTAAAGTTCAGGAGACTCCCAGGGCACCAGTCCAAGAGTTAAAAGCATGAGTCCACCGGTGCTCTTCCATCAGACTGCCAAAAGATCAGTAATGTCAGGGTCAATCTAACTTCAGTGGAGATGTCATTCCAGAGGACAGGAACTGTCACAAAAAAGCTCCTGGATCCCATCACATGACATTCCTTTATAGATAGGATCCATAATATGCCTCTTCTGCTGGGCCTGATGAGATGGGGAGCTGTAACTGGGGAGAGGTAGCCCTCAAATAACCGAGCGCCGTACCATACAGGGTTTTATAGCTTATTACCAGGATTTTGAATTAAACCCAGAAGCAAACTGGCAACCAATGCAGAGGTGTAACGTGCATTGATCCAGGGACACCCATAAGTACCACATTTTACCCCAGGAGGATTTGCAGCTTTCTAGCTACTTTTTCAAGGCACTGTATGTAGAGCACAAATTCAGAAATCCATATTGGAAATCAGGGCATGAGTAAGTGAGCATAGAGCCTTCTGATCCAGGATCGATGTTACTAACAAAGACCTTCCTACTCATGACTGACAACTGTCCATCAAGCAAGAATAGCAGTCAAGAGAAACATTCAGTTTATACATAGATCATCCAGCACCAAACATGGTAAATTCCCAGAACCTCAAAACCCAGTCACTCAATCTTGCCAAGGTTGTGCTGAGGACTGTTGTTCCCCACCCAAACCCCCACAGCCTCCAAATCCGGAGATAGGACATTGCTTAATTTGCCAGGGATGAAGCATATGGATGGTACCTTACTCCATGGTGTCAGATGATCTCTTTTGGATATGTTTTATTTGTAGTCTTCCTTTAACACCATACATATTTTGTGGACAGTGCATTGCCTGGGTCAATATCCTTTTTACAAAATGCTAACAGTAATAATACCATTAAATATATATAATCCTAATCTTCCAATTTCAGCGATACCATTCTCTATGATTATCACTTTTTTTAATAAATTCATTTAAACATCAATAACATTTCTTTTTACAATATGTTTGTTGTCCCCTGCTGAATCTTTAATATTTTAATATTTTAAAAATTGCTCAATTCCATCATAATTCCAATATCCCAAATACCTAGGAACACTAATAAGGCCAATTATTAACCAAATTTAATCAGTCCCGGGATTATATCTCAAAGTCCACAAAATTTCTAGTCCCTAATAATTATAGTTTCCAATATAGTTTTTACAGAGTTAATAACAATAATACAATTAGGTTGCCTAATCCTAGACGTCCAACTTCTAACCTTAATTTGTTTGAGCATAATAAATTCTATTATCTATACTACTATTATGTATACTACTATTTTCCACTTTGTGGTTTCTACTTTTTGTCTTTTATCTCTTAACCTTTTTGAAGTTCTATCATTTATTGACTTTTTGTTCACTCTTTTATTTCTCACTCTTGGAATATTATATCTCTTTCTAACATTTTTATACCCACTAAATATTCCCTTCGGCTTACCCCTTGTCTCCTTTGACTGCATCCTTTGAGCACCCACCCATAGTCCTTTCTTTTTTTGGAGATTTTTCTTTTCTTTTTTTTCTGTTCTGTTGTAAACTCTTAAGGGATTTGATTCATACTTATTATTCCTTACTCTTCATTGTCTTCATTATCTTTATCTTCTTGTATCTTATTTTGCTTTGTCTCCTCCCCCACTTCTTCTGGTTTCTCATCTATTTTCATCTTTTTCTTTTTCCCGTGTTTGTTGAAGGTCTTTTATACTCACTCCTTTATTTTTGGACAGTCCCCTTATCTCCTTATTGTTCTTTATTCTTTCAGGTATACTTTTAAGGATCAATAACATTTCTTCATATGGCTCTATTATCCCATTGAGTCATTTTATAATTATTTTATATATTAAAAATGCTCAATATACCTCTGATGTTCCAATGTCCCAATATCTAAAAACTCCAACAAAGCCAATTATTAATAAAATTTAATCCGTCCTATGGTTGTACCTCCAAATCCCTTAAATTTATAGTCCTTGGAGCTCTTTAGTCATTTACAGTCCTTATAGTTTTCCGGTTGTTCGCCTTCCCAAGTGTCCAAATTTTGAAGTCTTATTTAACTTTTCTTCTTTTCTCTTTTCTTCTATCACCTTTCTTCTTTTGCCTCGCATAATTTTCTGTCAAGTAACCTTAATAATCCAAGTCCAAATTGGTCCACCAAATTTCCTCAGATCTTTCAAATCCACCATCCATTAAACAGCTTCAGTAGAATTTTAGTTCTTTGCAATTTGTCTTAAGGATCTTCAAAAAGCTCACTAAGTATTTCCAAACATCCAAAACACCTTCTGGAATGGAGTCAAGGTCAAGGTGTTGTTTCGTCTCTCTCCTTCCTTCATCTGTATTAAACAATTCTCACTTTCACTAGTTTCCCATGCTGTAGTGCTCTTCTTCCAGTAGATGGCTCCCCTGTTCCATCAGATGGCTCCCCTGCTCCAAATTCCCACCTTAAAGTGTTCTCCAGTTACTGTATTTTTCGGGAGTATAAGACGCACTGGAGTATAAGACGCACCTTAGTTTTTGGAGAGGAAAATAAGAAAAAAATTGATTGATGGGTGGATTGGCCTACCCCCAATCAGCTGTTTCCAGAGGTGCAGTTTAGCAACAGGTTCGTTGATTGTGAGCTCTGTGCCTTGCTTTTTTTTCTGCCTCTGAAAGCCTGAAACAGAGCTTCAGAAAAAAAGGCTTTTTTTCTGAAGCTTCTTTCAGAGGCTTTTATTCTGAAGGACTATCTGTACTCTGTTCAATCTCCTTTCTTTGGTATTGGTATGTACATTATCCTCTTCTGATCTGTTGGTTATCGTGTCATTCTCCAGATTTGTTAGCATAGTTGGTTAGAACCTTTATTGATTCTTCTTTTGTTGCTTGCCATATTATTTCAGATAAAACCCTTTCACAGGCTTTTTTCCTGAAGCTTCATTTCTGAGGCTTTTTCCCTGAAGCTTCTTTCAGCCTGTGAAATCTCCATTTGCGAGGCTGGGCGGGGCTACATTCGGAGTATAAGATGCACCCAGATTTTCACCCTCTTTTTTTGGGGAAAAAGGGAGGTGTGTCTTATACTCCAAAAAAATATGGTAATTTTCAGATAAATCCAGGGGGTTTAAAAATAAAAATAAAAGCAGTTTCTCCCAATGTTCACCTTTCCAACTATTTTTAGCTCTTTTCCAGGCTTTCTATATTTTAAAGCTTCCATTGGGCATTTCTTTCGCCTCTTAATCTTTAGTCTTTAATCTTTCTCCACGTATCAAATCACTGCTTTCTTAATTCTTGGGGATTATTTTTGAAATTCTTTTACTTGGGTTAAGTCTCTAGAGTAAAAGTTGGAAGTTATCTCACCGTTTCACTGCTCTGTCCGCGAACCACTCCAGCACAAATCTTATTGTCCCAGTTGTCACAGCTTGTGACTTGCCAAAAATGGCCATTGTCCCTGCTGCCTTTCAGGAGAGCTTTCTTTGGACCTAACGAGGAAATTGCAAATTCCTCATGGTCGACAAAGCACTTCTACTTTCTTCACCACGCCTCCAAGGTGGCTTTGACCCCATATGGTCAAAGCCGCCCTGTTGAGGGTGACCCGCTCCCTCCTTCATCTGGGAGCGCAGGAAGACCCCTTGCGGGGTAGGGCTGAGGATTTTGTGCAATATTTGCATGACAAAATTACTCAGATTCGGGATGGCTTGGACTCCGACTGGGCAGGTTCAGGTGGAGTGATGGAGGCGGGTCTTGAGAGTGTTATCTGGGAGGAGTTTGACCCGGTGACTCCCGAGGATGTGGACAGGGTTCTGGGTAGGCTTAGCGCTGCCACGTTTATTGGATCCGTGTCCCTCCTAGTTGGTGCTGGCCTCCTGGGAGGTTACACGAGGCTGGTTCCAGAGGATTATTAACAATTCTTTGTGTGAGGGTTTCTTTCCTTCCGCCTTGAAAGCGGCGGTGGTGAGGCCCCTGCTCAAGAAGCCTCCCCTGGACCTGGCTATATTAGCAAATTATCGCCCTGTCTCCAACCTTCGCTTTGTGGCGGTGGTTGTCGAGAGCGTGGTGGCGCAACAGCTTCCCCGGTACCTGGATGAAGCTGTTTATCTAGATCCGTTCCAGTCGGGCTTCAGGCCTGGGTACAGCATGGAAACGGCATTGGTCGCATTGGTTGATGATCTCTGGAGGGTTCAGGACAGGGGTTGTTCCTCTGTCCTGGTCCTATTGGATCTCTCAGCAGCTTTTGATACCATCGACCATGGTATCATGCTATGCCGGCTGGAGGGATTAGGAGTGGGGGGCACCGTGTTGCGGTGGTTCTCCTTTCTCTCCGACTGGTCGCAGTTTGTGTTGGCAGGGGGGCAGAGATCGACCCCGAGGTGCCTCGTGTGTGGGGTGCCGCAAGGGTCGATTGTCTCGCCCTTCCTGTTCAACATTTATGTGAAGCCGCTAGGTGAGATCATCCGTGGTTTTGGGGTGAAGTTCTATCAGTACACTGATGATACTCAGTTGTACGTCTCCACCCCGGACCACCCCAATGATGCCCTTGACGTGATGGCCCGATGCCTGGAGGCCATGCGGATCTGGATGGGGAGAAACAGGCTCAGACTCAACCCCTCCAAGACCGAGTGGCTATGGCTCCCAGCGTCCCGGTATAGCCAGCTGGTGCCATCGCTGACTATTGGGGGTGAAATCCTGGCCCCCACAGAGAGGGTTCACAACTTGGGAGTCCTCCTGGATGCACGGCTGTCTTTAGAAGATCATATGATGGCTGTGGCTAGGGGGGCTTTTTATCAGGTTCGCCTGATTTGCCAGTTGCATCCCTTTTTGGATCTGGACTCCTTGCACACGGTCACTCATGCCCTCGTTACCTCCTGCCTGAACTACTGTAATGCTCTCTACATGGGGCTCCCCCTGAAGAGCACATGGAAGCTCCAACTGGTCCAGAATGCGGCTGCGTGGGTGATTATGGGAGTGACATGGCGCTCCTATGTAACACCTTTCCTGCGAGAGCTGCACTGGCTCCTGGTGATCTTCCGGGTGCAATTCAAGGTGCTAGTTACCATCTTCAGAGCGCTCCATGGCTTAGGATCTGGGTACTTACAAGATCACCTTCTGCCACTGATAGCCTCCCACCAGCCAGTACGCTCCCACAGAGAGGGACTCCTCGGGGTGCCGTCGGTCAATGTTGGCTGGCGACCCCCAGGGGGAGGGCCTTCTCCCCGCCCTCTGGAACGAATTGCCCCAGGAGTTATGGATGATCCCTGACATACGCACCTTTTGTCGTTCCCTGAAGACACTATTGTTCCAACAAGCTGGGCTGGCCTAAATACCAAGATTAACTTTAAGTTTAAATGGGTCGTTTGGTTTTAATGAAGTGGGTCAAATTTTTTAATACTTTTAAAACTGTTTTAAATTTACGTGTTTTGTTTCTACTTTTGGCTGTGCACAGCCCTGAGTCCTTCGGGAGAAGGGCAGTATAAAAATTTTATTTATTAAAAAAAAAGGTACCCCAGTCAGCAGATACCGGTTGTTTTTCATGCTCAGTAGAGCTCCACTATTTGCAGCCGTTCTCGCTGCGATGCCAACTGGTCTCCCTCGTATCATATTATCTCATCCATCAGCTTCTTGTAGATGTTAAAACAGAATAAGATAGAATACTAAACTTCATGGGATCCCACAAAGTAGAGGCCCAGGAAAGGAGCTTTTTGCCAACAACACTGACTGCAACTGATTCCAGAGGAAGGAAGACAACCAACACAACCAGTGCCACCCACCTCTAACCTTGCAACCTATCCAGGATACTATGATTAATGTCATTGAAGGCCACTAGGAAGTCAAGAAGAGCAAGGATAGAAACACTATCCTCCATCAGATAATCAAAAAGTATAACCAATGCTGTTTCAATCTCATGTCCCGGTCTAAAACCTGAATGAAGGGTTAACCTGCTATATCCAGGATTTTCTGACACTATTGCATGTCTCAACAACCTTCCCTAAAAAAGAGGGGGTAAATTTTAAACTGATCCTTCAAATCAGTTATTCTGAAGAATGCATGTGTCACGGTGGCATTTTTCTCTGGGAAAAAAGCAAAAAAAGTATTGTAACCCGCCGTTCAAATAGCAGGTATATATTTTCATTTATGAATATCCTAACTTGTTGCACATATTCTTGTTTTTGGATTTTACTGACTTAGTAGTAGTGAGGAATCTACTAGAACCAGTATTGCTTTAGGAATTGCTTTAGAACATGATCATCGGTTCAGTCAAAAGTACTCCCTTGTAGAGCAGGGCAGGGAGAGGTTCCTAATATGAGCTATGTTTAAACTGAGTAAGATGTCTGCTAATTACGTTGGAGTGATTGGGTCCCAGGGCTTTCTTTCCTACTTTCTTCTTCTCAGTCCAGCCTACCAACTGAGGAGATAAACAAGGATAAACAGCAAACACTAATGATGTCAACTGCCTTGATGGAAAATGGCAAGGAGGCTGGAGCCCCCAGATGTTGAATGCAGAGGTAGAAAAGCTCTTTTTCCAACACTAGTGACCATACCAGATTGACATCATGACTAGAAGAGCTGGATCCTAAAAGAAATTCCCCCTTCACCAGGTAATTTGAGGGGGATTGCTGAACTAGTTTGTTCTGACCTAGGCTTCCTGACAAAACATAAATCACAATTTTCGTCCCAAAATACCTCTTTTATTGAGATGGCTGTGAATTATGTTCATTCACAGCCCATGAGTCCCAAGCAGTTTGTGAATAGTCTGACAGAAGTCTGCCAGTCTTTTGGGATAAGGCTGATAAGCACCACCTTTATCTCCCTTTATCTCCCTTTATCTGCCACAGTCTTTTGGGATAAGGCTGATAAGCACCACCTTTATCTCCCTTGAAACACTGTCAAATACCTAATTGCCAATTAGCTTTGGAAGGCCAAACGGAGCACAAAGTCAAAATGGAGCTTCAGACTTTAAACTGACCAGAACAAACAAAGTTGCTTCCTGCAAAGGCTCATGTCCCTTTGCTCCATCTTTATGTCTTATGGGAGGGGCCAATCATCTCCCAGCCTTACTCCCGAGTCACCCTTTTTGTCTTAATTGTTCTTGCCTTCTGGCAGCTCTGTGTATGCACACTATGGGAACAGGCTCCCCCTGTTCCTCTGCCTCATTGCTGTCAGACTCTGGAGGCTCCAGAGTCAGCACATAACTCCCAGATGGCCCTGGCCCCATCTCTGTCTCTGATGCAGAGCCCTCGTTCGAGCCTTCCCCAGACTCCAGTACTGGCCCTTGTTCCTCCCCAGCCTCCTCTGCAGGCCGCCGGCAGACAGTTCACTTTATGATTTCAATTTCTGGTGTCAGTACTAGTATATAAACAGGGTGAACTGATAGGTCACCTGCCACCAGGAGGCTGCGTTCCTAGTACCCTCTCACCCCTGCTAGTTGCAAAAATTCAACCACTGATGTTGAATTAGAGCTGGAAAAGTATGGAAGCAAAAGGCAAGAACTAGAGTGGCCAGAAAAAAACAATGTTGTACATGCTCAAGCGTGTGGAGCCATTACTTATTGCAAGAGATATAAACAAAATCAGCTAAAATTCTTAATATAGGAGGCAAGTTTGATTTTATGGTAATTAGATTATTACTAGAATTTAGGAACTTAAAAATACAATTTCTTTAAATATCATATATATTTTATATAAGCCCTGTTTTATGCTTTAAATATGGCAATAAATCACATTCAACAAGCTGTTTCAATAGGACATAACAAAATTTAAGATCTTACAAAAGAGAACCATTTCTAGAAGATGAGAAACTAAAAACTTATTCAAATCACATGACTGGGACTGGGCAAACATTTATTTGAAATACTCTGAAGTTATATGAATTGGACACTGGGTGGCTGCAGCATCAGTTAGCTAGCATAGCTTGTTTTCCATACTCTAATCTGACAACAGCCCCCGTATTTCCTCAGCTGTACCCACCAAGCTTTCCAGGATTAGCATTTAAGGCTAGTTAAGATGACAAGAGATGGCCGAGATCTACAGCATAGGTAACAAGTGTATTTATAGGCATACTTTCAGGTGGAAGAGCCTGTATAAGATGGTATCATATTTGTCTAGTAGTATAGCTATATTGCCCATTTGTTCCACATCTGAGTGGCTACAGTGCAATAATCAAAAAAAGAGTTGATGAAACCAGTGAAGAGTGGGATGCTCTGGTTCAGGATGGATCATTTTTACACATACACATACAATTTTACTGTACAACTATTGATATTGTACTTTACTATTTTTTTAAAAAGTTAGAAATCAATTGGATTGCAGCAGAGGATAAATGTAACTAATAAGACTTTTTTCTTTTTCATATTCTTTAGCACAGCCTTTTTTTCCCTCAGTGTTTGTCCTTGGGGTCCCAAGGATTCTTCTGTAAGTCCTGATTTGGTCTGTTTGTTTTGCAGCATCAGCATCCATGCATCATCAGTTTACTATGATTTTGAGAGAAAAAGGGAAGATTTTAGTACCTTGAAGCAAGTAACAGGCAGCAATTCTAACAGTACATTTTATCCTATGACTAATTAGCAAGCTGCTTAAAAGTTTAGAAAAGTTCTGATGTTCTTACCACCCACACAATTGCATTCAATTCATTAAAACACATTTTAAATAAAAGAATTGCTCCAGAAGTGAATGCCTGTTCCATGACTGTACCATCTTCCTTGGTTATTGGCATGTGCTGCAATCTCTAAAGAGTCTGCATTAAGTGCCATATTCAGTTCAGGAGTTAAAAATCTCGCTTTGGCATGGATCCCTTTCAGAGCCTAATGAAACCTATGGACTTCTCAGAAATATGCATTTAAACGCATACAAATAAACTAAAATAAATGCAAAATAAAATAAAATGCATAGATCAAATGTATTATGAAAGAAATCAATCGACGCTGACTTAAAAGTCATGTGCGTATATGTGTGTACACATTGATAATTTCAGAAGATATTTTAATGGAAATACTGCATACATATACTTTTAAAGTAAGATTCCTAATTGCAAAGGATGGAATCAGAACTGAGCCATCAATCTACAAAGTAAGTTTGTCATTTAATGGATTCATCTTGGCCAAGTGGATCAGCAGACTTGACCTTTGTATTTACCATGGTGTAGTAGAAAGTAGTTTAACAAATCAGTTCCTCTGGTCTGGTCAGCGTGGAGAGTCAGGATTGCTAAGAGAGCAATTAAGAGATTGTAAGGAGCTATTAAGAAAGAAAAGGAAATTGACACAGAACTGGAATCAGCCAATTTTAACAGAAGAATTGAACAATTAGGTAGTATCACAGTGAATAATAGGAAGAATTCACAGGACAAAATGGAAAGTATGCAACAGATATGGGTGGAAAGGACTTAGTTCAACAGGATGTAAGGGGCACTTTTGACTAGATTTCAAATTCCATTAATAAATATCAATCCTTCAGTTTATTAATTGATTTCACAATTAAAATGTGGCAAAGCCCTGGATGAGATAATCTAATTTCAAAAAGAACTGTTGGAATTGCATGATAGTCACCAGTTTAGCCATGCTTTACAAACATTGATGAAACAGCACTTAATCCTAATGATTGGAATCTATCACTCATTTGGGTAAGGCCGGCAAAGCTGGCAAGATTTTGGAAAACTATTCCACAAAATGGAAAATATAGATGAACCAAATTCTTCCCGACAGAGCCGAATCACAATCTGAAAAGTTGAAGGGTAAAGTGGAAGTGAAATAACTTTTTTTTTAAAAAAAACCCTTACTATGGATTAAAACACTTCTCAGGTATAGAAAAATAAGCATTGAGAAGAATGTGTGTGCATACATATTTACACACATTTGCAGTCAAGATGTGAAACTAAGAAAAATATAATGGAAAAAGGGATTCTCACATGAAAACCAGGACACAGAAAGAGGGGAAGAGAAAAAGACAGCATATCTAAGTAAGTTAGGAGAAATTAGAACAAGAGAAATCATTTTAGGAGAAGCAAAATAAAAGGCAGCAAGCAAGTATGATATAGAAAAGCAGAGTGGGAAAAGAAGAGAGAAAACATTGTCCGTAAACAAGCAAGTAATAAAGGATGGGTGTATTTCTGGTTCCAGTCCATTTTAGCTAGATGAAGAGATGTCAGGAATCTGAAAATGAAGCTTTTATGCTTGTTTCAGTCCACTTCCTGTACGTTCTGATCCCATTTTGTCTTACTCCAGCAAGCAAGTGCTTGTATGATCAATAACAAATGAAGAGTCTCTGGCAATATTTTTTTTAATTGGAGCAGTAGTCACATGATTTGTGCATCTAACTTTCTAGAATATTGACAGAATAAATTTCAGTGGTCATCTGACCTAAATTTTTTGCTCCTGCAAATAAACATCACATTTGATAATACATTATCAAGGACCAAAGATCAGTTCAAAGATAAATAATGTGCTGATATGTTAAAGGAACAGCTCTGTCTGATATGACAGGGTGCCCTCTTAGAACCAGCACCTGATCTAAGGAAATGCTTTAGAAATGTCCTTAAGCCCACCCTCTGGGTGAACTGTTCTCTTGTTTCTCAACAAAATCAAACATAACACAGGACCTGTTCTGGCTTTTAATAATATGTTAAAAGAAAAGATGCCAATTCCAAGTCCTTTTATTATTATATTCCATCTGACCCATCTTCTGAGTGGAGAAGAGGGACAGATCTAGAAAAGATGCCACACCAAAGAGTCCAGGTAATGGACAGGAAATATTTTGAAATAAAGACCACACACTGTAATTTTTAAATTTCATGACCAGGCTAACCTACATTTTATTTAATGCAAATTACAGTACCAGTTAACTATTTCTGAACCAAGTCACACAGAACATAATGTATTTACAAAGGAGCCGAAGGGAGGAGATAAAATAATGAACATTAAGCATACATACCACAAAAAGTTTATACTTAAAATGAAAAAGTAATCAGTCACAGAGGCATTCAAGTAGTAATAACGTTATACATGTTTTGCTTCTTTGAATCAAGACAGCTTTGCGTGTGTATGCAATAGTTTGTATACAACCCACAGTCCATTATATATATATTTAGAACTCTGCTTTTAAGATGAAAGTGATCACGTTAATTGTGTGTACAAGCCCAAGTGATCAGCAACATAGTAACAAATGCAAATTTTACAAGCAAGCATTATTATTTATATATATAAATGGTTTTTTGTGTTTTTTTCCCCAAAAAACCAAGAACAAACAACACTAGGAAGAGACATATCTCAAGCTAACCCTTTAGGTACCAGTCATTTTGCTTTTATTGCCTTGTTGCAAAATGAAGCAAGGAATTAGTTCCTGTAGAAATATTAGGAATTAAAAGGAGTTCTGATGAGCACATTTGAAAAATATCAGTCCTGGGCTAGACAACAAACTGTGCTTTTTATTACTGGCTTTGATCTCTAGAGGCGAAGATATTTAATGGAGAAAAATGCTGATAACATTTTTAATTTGGGATTGTTTCAAATTAACACTAATTACAGACATCAACTATTTCTTGGCTTATTCATAGAAGGAAGCTTGTTCAAGCACCAGCTAGATGACATTAAAATAATCTGTTTAAAAAAATCCATAACATTGTTTGAAAGGACATACTTCAAAATTAAGATTACTAGTGCCTTTTTCCTGATTTTCAGTCAATGACACAGAGAATATCATTAATGCCATTTCAGGATTATGCACAACTGCAACACAGACTAAGGATAGATTGAGAGACTATACGGTACTTCATTTAAAACAAACCATAAAATTTAAATTCCGAGTGGACTTTCAGAAACAAAATACTTTCACTGACCTTTATGTCACCAGAAAAATGGCATCCTCTGTCTTACTGGAATGAACAGAAGATGGTTACAAAAAGCTTTTAAAAAAGCAACCTTTGGTTTGATAAAAAGTTCAGCATTTTGCCATTAAAAAAAACCTCATGTAGAATATTAACAAGTTGAATATATATGAGCAGAGTTTTAAAATCAAGGCCCTTGTGCTGAGCACAAAAATTAACGTTCATAAAAAAATTGACAAGTAAATGAGAACGGAGGTGCTAATCTACGTTAATAGACAATTAATACCACAACTTTCTTTCTGTCAAAAAAGGCTTGCAAGATTTTTAGATCTAAAATATACAGGTGTATATATGTGATCCCAGTTCTTCCCTCCCCAGTTACAGTTGCTTACTTATTTTACAATCTCCAATTCTGTCTCTGAATGAACAACATGGCCAAGCAAAAGCTCTAAGCAGCAGTGATCCAACAAGACCTACTGAAGAATATATTGGGCAAGAATCTGTAAAAGATAAACCTGTCATTTTAGATACCAAGGTGTTATCTATATAATGAAACTGGTTACCGTGGGGATATGTTTAAATAGGTGAGCAAAAATACTGGGAAAATGGTGGCTATTCTGATGCTGCTGAGCCGTAACTCGTTGCTATCGATTCAGCAGGACGAGCACAGCCATGATGTTTGGACGCATTTTCTTTTAATGCTGCTACTGATCATGAAATGGCTGAAAAAAGGAAAGTGTATCTGCACATATGAGGCATCTGTTACAAAAAGGAAGAAAAAAAATCATGGAAGCAAAGGCACTCCAAACTATATAGATACACTATACATTGCTAGAGTTATTGTTACAATAATACAGGCCAGTTATCTACTGTACAGTTAGAATTATATGGCTTTAAAAAGCTTGTCTACATTTTGTCTGATTATTAAAACAAATTAACTGCCCTGAATGGTAACATTTGTTCATTAATAACAGTTCCTGTGTCCACGTATTTACATATAAAGCAATACAACTTAAAAGTTTAAGAACTAATGTACAAACTTGAATTTGGTGAGGAGCTTTTGTCAGTTTATTTACAAAAAATGATACTGAAACACCTGGATCTAGATTTATATAAAATTTTGCTTGCAGTTCTGCCATGATCCTTAGGAAAAAAAATCAGGATCCTAGTTTTTACATACACACACACACACACACTAAAAAAAGTGTTAAAGCTTTTAATTATTCTCTCCTATTATTTAAACCAACGAAAATAATACAAAACCTCCTAAGATCTCCTCTTTCTGAATTCAGACCACAAAACAAAGCTTTGACTATGATGTCCGCACATTCAATGTGGAAGATGCCGGTGGGCTCAAGTCATTTCAGCAAGAGAGTCTTCCAGGCCTCCCATCCATTATGGATGCTTTTCTAGTCAGCTTTAGTTTTTGAAAGATAGCTTCCTGACTTGTGGCTCTTAAAAATAGTTTAAGTTATGATTTGTGTGGTCTTTAAAGTCATCTGATTTTTTTTAGAGAAGCCACCAACCACTCTTTTCTGAGCATGCCCCATTCTCCCATTTGAGTCCCTACTTCTCTTCTCTCAATGACTTCACACATAACAAATGAATATAAACTACTTGCTCTCCTTGGTCCAATTCTAATTTCAAAAGGTTCACCAATGAAAGATATTGCAAGGTAACGTGAATCTGATGTAAAGCTAAATAAGTACGGCTATCAAATCAAAGAGGAAGCTAGTCACAAGAATCCATGCATTAGTAATGACATTCATGCATTAGTAATGACATTCTTTCTCAAACTGTTTCAAGGCATATTGCTTTCATGTCACAGAGACCTTTGGCCACAATTTAATTGTCCAGAACAAAGACATAGGAAACAGGCATTTCTGCTGGATGTAAAAAATAAAAGGTAGCGCTATGTATATGCATGAATGCTTGTGTGTACATATATATAATACAATACACACACACACACACACACACACACTTACTTGACACCTGGAGCAAGTAATCTATTTGTCTAGAGATTTAATATTCTCCATTGTGACAAAAACAACTTCTGAAAACTAGTAAACAAAGGTTAGAAAAGAAGAGGCTGAAAAAGGTGAATTTAAATATAAACCAGGATTTAAATCTACTTGTTAAATAAATCTAACATCTTAAAAACACTGTATGCTATGAAAATAGTATGTCCATTCACATTATACCCTTGCATCTTTTCCCCAGTGTTCTTCTTCAAGAAAGAAATTAGAATCAAAATGAATGAACAGAATGCAGGAGTACTTTTCTATTGTTTGCACATTGAGGGATATGCACATCTACTCCCATCTACTGAGGTGTGGATATGATTAGTCATGCTTTCTTCTATGCTTTCCAGATTTTTTAAATATCCAACTCCTAAAACATTGGGATAGGTACATTCAAGCCAATAGTGTATGTCTGCAGAATTCTTCAGAGGCAAATGAAATTTAAGGTGATTTGTTCCTTATTATTTCAAGCTTTTTTCCCCACACTGTAACTTCCCTCCTCCTTCATAGTTCCCTTTGGCAACTCAGCATATTGTAGCACTTCATCTTGTTCTTCTTCCTCACCTAACACGAAGACATTTAATTCCAGCAAATAATACTCAAGATGAGCAACTTGTTAAACTCCTAACCAAATTCAAGTTGTACACTACACCAAAAATTGAAACATCACTTAAAAATACAAGGCTTCAGCAGAATGAGGGGTTTCTTTCTTTCCTTTTTTCTGGTGATGGCGGTGATTGTTGGAGGGCGTCAGATAAGATACCTGATTCTAAAGTACACAACAGCAATTATCTGAAATTAGAAGATTGTCATGGGAAGAGAAATTGGTGTTCTAATAATCCATTTCCCTTTTCCCACCCCACTTATTCCCCTGCCCCAAAGAGCCTGCAGAGTGAGCATACAATGAAACTGGTTTTTTACAAGGTTAAATAAGAACAACAATTTTTAAAAATCCAACACTATAATGAACAGTTTTTCCCCTTCTTTTTACATTTTCTTTCCAAATATGACCAGTATTGCTGAGTAAGACTCAAAATTACTGGTGATTGTTCCTGTACAAGCTGCTGCTTGAGATCAGTTCAGGTGGAGTTGGAAGCTGATGTTGAAGCTACATTATTGGTCTGAACTCGATCACCTGCACTGGCATCTGCAAATATCAGAAAAAATATGAAAGAGATGGTTATATGTCAATAATATGAAATTTTATGAACAAGTTTCTATTCTGCCTTTTGTCCCAGGAAGGATAAATGAACTAAGGAAAGACCCAAATTTGTCATCTAGAAATGGTATATTCCAGAGAGAATGGCATCTTTGGTACCAAAGGTTATATTTCAGGATGTGTTTCATCTGCTGTTGATAGATAGATAGATAGATAGATAGACAGACAGACAGACAGACAGACAGACAGACAGACAGACAGACAGACAGACAGAACTTCATATGTACAGTACTATGTTTAATTACTTCGCTTAATAGACCATGAGTTGTTAAAGATTTGGTCTGTAATCTGCCTAGTGAGACGATGAGCACAATTTAATTCTACAAATGAAGCTAATATTGTCAGATGTAGAGGAGAAACGTTAGATATTAAAAACTTGCCATGCTTCTTACCTTTGCTAAATGTTAAGTTTTTTTCAACTTTTTTTGAATTGGTATTACAGACAACTATTACACAAGGAAAACTATTCAGCAAGAGAGAAAAGGCATGGTCTCATTTCTAGGTAATTTTTCAACAGGCTCACAGAATGATTTTTTAACGAAGGGTTGAAAAAGGAAAATCTGTTTGAGACACCCTAAGAAGGTAAACCAAAAATACTAATCAAATAGATGCCACATATTAACCAAATAAAGTAACAGAGAAATATTCACCAACTTTGCCCCATGTACACGAAGGCTGAGAAAATAATTAATTGTCCAAAGTAGATAGTGAATAAGAGAGTAAAGTGGGTTTTAACAGTCTGTCTAGCTACTTATCTGCTTGCCATCTGTGGAAAACCTGAGAAAGATAATCAAGAAATTCAAGATACAGGTAAATTATGCTGATTTTCACTGGGCTTTTGGTTTGACTATAGTAGTGAAACCACTTGAGTCACTTTGATGTATTTATTACCTCTGCTGGAGAGAGATACAGAGGGTAAAGTGCTTATCCATTTTCTCCTTGATGAGTTTTAATACTGGTTGAATCAACAGCTTCATTATCTTGTTGTTTCTGGGCTGTTTAGAGTTGCTTTTGGACTTCACAGTCCTAAATGGCACAGTAGGCAAGTATATGAAATACTCAGAAACACTTTTTTTGTGAAACATGATTTACTGGACTTCTTGTCATGGTTGATAGCCACAGATAAAACAGCTCTAGAAGAGAACACATTAAGTGTATATCACAGGTGTCAAACTCAAGGCCCGCAGGTGACCTCTGGCCTGTGGGGTGCTTAAATCTGGCCAGCAGGACTGACCTGGAAATATCAAACAACCAGCCAATGGCCCGTTTTTGGCCTCCACAACCTCCTGCAGCACTCTGCCGGCTGAAAATAGGCTGCATGGACGACTTGTGGGGCCTCCGTGGGGCCCACTTTTCAGCCAGCAGAGTGCTGCAGGAGGACTGGATTACAATTATGTGGCCTCAAGTAAGTGCCTGATCTGGATAGAAAACAAG
>JANHZT010004791.1:26284-40015 GCA_032468215.1 Stegonotus admiraltiensis
GGTTGGGGGTCACCACAACATGAGGAACTGTATTAAAGGGTCGCAGCATTAGGAAGGTTGAGAACCACTGTTCTAGAAGATCAGCTATCAATTAATAACATGATGAAAGAACCAGATAGCGTCCAACAACTATAGCTATTGATAAAGAGTTTTGCCACCTTTATAGAGGTTTCTGAACAGTGATCACCCAGGAGAAGGGTAATGACATCTTGGTTACAATGGCAACTAAGAATTGTTAACAACTGGAAATATTAAACTTGATCACCACTGGGTGTACAATGAACACTTTAAAAGCACTTGTGAGATAGTATCTATCTTTGTCAAGCCTGAACATCATTTTTTGCTTTTATATGGGAGGTTTATATATCTACTAGTTGTTGTTCTAATAGGTTATGAATGAAAGTAAATAGTCTCTTATGTGGAGGGTATAAAATATTAAATAAGTATCTAGGGACAGTCCAGGGAGAAGGAACAATCATACTATAAAAGGATGGGAGACCTTGGGCTCTGTCATTTTGGATATCTAGATCCCACAAACTCTGTTTCAGTTCAGTGTTAGCAGGTTTCAAAACAGAACACAAGATTTGTCATTTTAGGGTGGAAGTGTCGGGGTGAGAATCACTCCCGTTCCCCCCGGGGGTAATTGCTCTTATTTAGAGGTGGGCTTTCCTTCGTAGCATACTTTACAAAAAACAAGCCCAAAGTAAATTCTAAGAAAACGTTTTATTGTAAATGAAAATAAAAATAATCTCACTAGCTATTAATTACATTTTGGCAAAGTTTCAACCTACCTCTTAGCAGGTGAACAAAGAAAGAGTTAGAAGTGAAAGAATGAATGTGGACATGCGCAGTAGTTCAGAGATAAGACTTTTGCAGTCTACTGTTAAGTCTTAGAATGGGAGCCCAGCTGACAAATACAAGAACGCAGTGTCAGGAAGATGCACTAGGAAGTCCTTTGTTTAAGAACCACAATTGATTTGGGCAAAATGATCACTAAACGAATCACGAGAGAGGGAGGGGGAAGAGAAAGAGAGGGAGAGAGAGGATGTAAAGATTGTTGGTTGCTGCCACTTGATTTAGATAAAATTTTCTTGTTTCTTATGAAAAGCACAACAAGGCACAGATGATGTTCTGGTCATCCATTGTGCTTAGTCCTATGCCTGATTGTCTCAACTCAGATGGGAACTGGGAAGAGAGAGAGAGGCTGACACTGTGCATTTCTCCTCCACTTAAATCAGAATTATGCATCAGTCTCAATATCATCATCATCATCATCATCATCATCATCATGACTGCTCTTCAAAAGAGTAAAAATAAAGAAGTCCTGAAGCGATGAGTGAGTGACAAAGCACTAAACACGAATACACTAGGAGCTGTTGTCAGGGACCTGCACACAAGCAATTGGGGTCTAATAGTCACTTTTCATTGACCAAAGCATCATTGAAACTCAGTACCTGCCTAGGTGAGTTAGCAGTCTTTTTTAGGAAGGCAGTGCTCACCTCCACAGTATGAATATAGAACTAGAATAGGTGCCCCAAACTTTCCCTGCTTCACTATACACTGGTCAGTTCGCCACAACTAGTGGGAATCCCATCTTAGTGGTGGAACAAACATAAGATACCTCTCACCATTGTCACTTGAACATGTTCATGCTTTTGGACAACACTAGGAGAACAGCTTTAGTTGCCAGAGAGATTGCAAGATATAGTGCAGCCCTGAGTAAGACTCTTCTTCTCAACAAAGGTCAGCTGGCTGGAATTGAAGGTGGATACACTTTTTCCTGCAGTCATGGCAATGATGAGTGTTGTAATGCTGGAGTTGGGTTGGAAGTGGTTGATAGAAGTCATTTTGTTTGGAAACACTGTAGTTACCATTATAGCTATTCTGATCAGTGTCTATGTCTCCCACAATGACTAACCCCAAGAAACAAATGTTCTGTGAAGAATTAGATGCCCAACTCTCAGTTTGTTTGGCAACTTTAATGCAAACACAACCTCCTCATCAACAGCAACAACTTTTTGTTTGCCTACCATAACAAGACCTCCTGGATGCACCTTCACTCTAAGTTTGGCATTTTATTAATTATGTCATTGTCAGGAGAAAAGGAAGGCACGATGTCAGAGTAATTAAGGACATGTGTGATGCTGACTGTTGGACAGGTCACAGGTTGTCTCAAAAATGAAGGTCCACATCAGACTCAAAAGATGACCAAAAGGAAGCAAGGCTATGAAAAGAATTAATCTAGTTAGATTGAAGAACTCCAGCATGGCTTTAGCACTGGCTGAAGACTTAGTAATTAAGCTTGTTTACCAACATCTTGCTAGCTGTGCAAGTCTAAAACTATCAGGACAACAATTCCAGTGTCTACCTGTTTGCCCAACATGTGGCAGGACATTCCATGCCTGAATTGGCCTGACCACTCATCTTTGGACACACCACACTTAGTTTTAATGGAACTAATGGTGCTGAATCCTCATCTATGATGCTGGACAAACAACACTAAATCTGCATGCAATTTCTAAACTTTATATTAGAGATTTATGATAAATCTATAAATGTATTGATTCAAGATTTAATAACGGTAACAACACTGGGATGGTCAGCATTTGTGTCACTGAAGATTGTGGGTGGAAGAACTGCACACCAAGAAAAAATATGGTAGATATAAATATGACCTCACCTGAGGCTGCTGTAGTATTGGTAGGAGTTGAAACAGCGGCTTGATTTCGAGCATGAGCAGGTATGAGGATTGAAGCCAGAGCTGGATTGCTTGACAATTCTAGAATGAAGTTGAAGAAAGAACATTTATAACAAAGCACAATTCAATTATTGAATTTAGCAGACCTCCTGATGAAAGCAGCAATGTAAGGAAGCTCTAAGAAAAGTTCTATGATAATCATTACTGCCTTGGAAAAATAGAGGAATAAGGTTAAATCCCACCAGTGCTGCCAAGCACACTGCTGTGAGGCATATGTGAAGGACAGAAGAATGTCAATACTGTTTCTAACACTTAAAAAAATACTTTGCCTTTTTCTATCAAAACTGTAGATCATGTGCCACAATCTTTTTTTCAAAAAACTAAAACAGACAATCCATCATAAGCCAGAGACTAAAACAGGGGATGAGTAGAAAACAGATTTCAATTGCCCCTTAGGATGCTTCCAGTTCCTGATCCTCCCTTTTGGACTGCAAGGGGCGCCTGCTGTGTTTATGCAGCTAATAAATGAAGTGCTGCATGAACACCTGTAAAAGGAAGTGTTAGTTTACCTGGATGACATTTTAATCTATACTGACACAATGCCAGAACATGTAAAACTAGTCAGAGCTACGCTTAAGAAATTTCAAGCGCCCAAACTATATTCCAAGTTAAATAGGAATTCCACTAGAGTAAAATCTGTCTGGAGAGCCACTGACAAGCTGCATGGATAATTCTGACACAGACAAATCAATGAACTGACTTAGCATGATAGATTCTTTAAAAGCAGCTGTGCAGTTCAAGTGCCACTGGGCGTCGACTAAAAAATATACATATTTTGGGGGGACTATAATGAAAAATGCTCAGGAGTGAAGAATTACTTTCACTTTTTGTAGAAATAACTATTCTTCCAAACAGAACTGCATTAATAATAGTAAAGTCCTACACATACCTATTCAGAGGATTCTTGGCCTTTTGCTAAGATCAAATCAGCGGTGGGTTGCTACCGGTTCGCTACGGATCAGATGAACCAGTAGCGGCGGCAGCGGGAGGCTCCACCCACCTGCCTGGATGCTTCTGCACATGCGCAGAAGCATCACCCATGAGCAAACTTGTAGCGACGGGTTTTGAAACCCGCTCCTGGATCAAATGTATACCTATTCAGACGCAACTTATTCCCAGCTATATAGGATTTTTTTAAATGATTTTCCTACATTAATATATCAAAACATTTCTAATTAAAAAGTACTGTGTTTAGAAAAAGAAATATTATTTTTACTACTAAAGGTGGGCAGGAAAAATTATCTGAAAAGGGGTAGTTTCCCTTATAGTACTGAGAAGACACCACTTTTAAATGTTTCCTATGACAGCAACAAAGAAACTATTTAGTTGGTTACTTCGTCTCTTCAGCAAGTTTGGGCTACAGATGTGATTCCCAAAAATATGAAACCAAATAATGATTCTATTTAGCAGTATCAATAGCAGTTAGACTTACATACTGCTTCACAGTGTTTCATAGCCCTCTCTAAGCAGTTTACAGAGTCAGCATATTGCCCCCAACAGCCTACGTCCTCATTTACCAATCTCATTTTACCAATCAAAGGCTGAGTCAATCTTGAGCTTGGTGAGATTTTAACTGCCAAATTGCCGGCAGCCGGCAGTCAGCAGAAGTAGCCTGCAATACTGCATTCTAAGCACTGAGCCACCACGGCTCTTTAACAATATTTAGCACTATTGGAAAATATATTTAATTCCACTGTGTGTATATGCTTCCTATTTTATATTTCAAAAATAATCTTCATTTTAAAAAATTGACTATTCAGTGTTCTTATTCATGTAATTATTGCACTATGGACTATAACCTCATCTACATTCATTTATTAATAATTCATTTATTAATAATCAATTAGGAAATGACTTGCCAACTGTGATAGAGTTCATTTGGATTATGGATTCAATTACATCATTTATCTCTATGAAGAATGAACTGGTTACACACACACACAAACACAAACATTTGCAAATGTTTCCTTTTGTTTCAACCCTCTAGTCTATGCTATAAAAAGAGTATTTTCTTTTGAAGTGCCCAACACTTTATCCATCATTCACCCTAACTTCACTTGAGAGGATGCCATATTCTGGCATAGTGTTTCAAAATTACCTTGAGTAGTGAAGTTAAAGAGTGCAGGTTTCTCTCGACCACTTGGCAATTTGATGTTTGGGTCCCGTAATTCATCAAAGAAAGAATGTGCACATGCTTCCAGTGGAGTCAGGCGGGCAGTTGGGGTATATTCCAACAGACGGCTACATAGAGCTATTGCTTCTGGTGGAGTGCGGGGTCGGAAGACCTATGGGGAAAAAAAGAGGGCAGGCTGACCATTTTGTTTTACTCTTATTAACAGACTATGAGCCTGAACAATTAAGCTGGTGTAGGTATTATTTTGTTTTTTGTTTTTAAAAAGCTAACATCAGATTTTTACCAACTGGCTAAGGCAAAAATGCTTATTGGCAAGGAGCTATACTGAATAAAATTGAATTTACAAAATCCCTGAGGACATGACATCCAGCGCCAATCTGAGGAAATTTAGGAACAAAGGAAATACCTTTAAAAACATAAATGATGCCACTAGGTTATGCAGATGGGCTGGAAAAGAGGAAAAAGCAAGTGATGGGATATTTTGAGGATTGATATAATCCCATTTAATTAGAACTAAATCCAAAACATAGTTTTGGATTTATCAAACTGGATTATGCTAATTTGTTAATAGTTTTAGTGGCTCTTTTAAATTACTTGGCAAGGAATTAATTAAAATATTGTGTGTTCTCAACATGCAATCATCACTTTTGCACTGCATATTTCTTGGAGATTCAGGACTGCCTTAAATGTTAAAACTTCCTGACAGTGAAAACAATTAATCAGTAGAATGGGTTGACTCCATAGGTTGTGTTCTAGTTCTAAACTGTTTTTTCTCTTATGTGGAATGTGCCCTATAAGTCTTGGGAGGATAAACAATGGTTAAATCCTTAGTATATTGTGTGATAAACTGAATTCACAGTTCCACAAAATGAACACAATAGCATATAGACTACATGCAAAATCAAATGCAGATCTGCATAAATACATTTTTAAAAGACGCATTAACTTCAACCACATGGAAAGTGCTTCAAAATTATTCTAGCCTCTAATTTAGACAGGAAGATACTGAGCCTAATTTTATATATAACTATAAAAATGATGAGTTTTTACAAAGTAATCAAAACTTATGAGGGAGAGTTCCAAACACCAGATTAAAACAGAACAGAATAGAATTTAGAGTAAATGAAAACCAAAAGAACCAAAATGCTAAACAATTTTTAACCACTATATAAAAATTCCAAACTAATGCTGAAGCATGCGTGCATCTTTTGACAAGGCAACTTTGATGTAACAGAGTGATGGGATGATGAGAGGAGAGTACAACTCTTCCTACTCCAATTCATCACTGGAAACATCTCTCACTCACTCATATACTTAAACACCCATCCTCATATAGTTCCTTTCTTCTAATTGCACTGAAATCCAGTTTTTGATTTGTAGGAGAAAACTGTGTGAAAGGGAAGATGCTCCCAATCCGTACACTAGGCAATTTTCCCTCTGTAAACGGACTTGAAAAAGCAGGATTTGAAATCCTGTGAATGTTGTTTTATCTCACTTAGCCTTGCCTTACCTTATAACTTAAGCCAGGAGAGTGATGAGGCACTCTCAGCTGTTCTCCTAATTCTTTCATTCCAAGAGCGGCAATTGCTTTATAGACCTGATAATTTTCAGATGAAAATAATATGAGGGGAACTATTGCAATAGCAGCTTCTGAATAGAAAACACAATACAGTAGTAATTGTGCTTGGGCACACATTTTGAAAGTGAATGGATAAGAGATTGAAAAATAGTCTTACACATGTAATAACATATATGATGAGATGAACAGTGGGGATAGAATTTAAGAGCAAAGAAATCAATGCATTGGTCCAAACTTTTCCTTTAGATATCCAATTTGGAAACTAATTTTGATTTTTATTTTAAAGTGTTTTCACTGATCCATTAGATGTGCATAGTTTTATGATTCTTAGGTAATTTTGAGAGTTATGTATTAAAATGATATGTGACATTAATGTCACATTATTATTATTTTTATTGTTGTTGTTGTTGTTGCAATAGCACAGACAATAGCAATACCACTCCATAGTGCTTTACAGCATTCTCTGGGTGGTTTACAATATCAGCATATTGCCCCCAATAATTTAGGTCCTTGTTTTACCGACCTCGGAAGGATGGAAAGCTGACTCAATCTTAAGCCCCATCATGATCGAACTTGAGACTGTGGGCAGAATTAGCCTGTAATACTGCATACTAACCACTGCGCCATCAAAGCTCCTGGTCATTTAAAAAAAAATTCTGCTTCCTGCTTTAGACTCCTTATTTCAACTTGTTCTTGAAAAAGTTTCATTGCTTTACTGTTATGGGCAAACACAAATATTACAGAACAAGGAAATTTAAAGTATTATTTCACTACAAGCCCTGGGTGAATTGTATGATCTCTCTTTGAAAAATAGAAGAGTATATGGATTTGGGAATTTTCTATTAAGGATGCAATTGTTGCTTTTTGAAATCTCATCAAAAAGTGAAATATGTATGTTTCAAATTCTTGTTGGGAGTTTGTGTAGTAAGATCAACATTTTTTTCCTCAAGGGAAAACAAGCCTCTTAGCCAGATAATTATTCTGAATGACACTTCAGTACATGATTACTAGATTTTGTTCAATCTCCAAAGGTGATACAAAACGAAAGGCAATGGATGTGATGGAAGCAAGGATACTTTGTATGAGGACAGAAATGAATGGAAGACTATGAAGAATTAGTTTTAGCTATATTCCCTTTTCTTACCTTATGCCATATCTCTTTTGGCATAATATTTTCACACCTTTTTGTGATCTATGCAATGTTCACTCATAAACACATTACCCACATAGTATCTCTGTCCCAATAAGAAATTCCAAGTGCAAATCTATCTACTGATTACAGACAAAGGGCATATTTGTAAAGAAACATACTTAATCTAGTATCCATCAGATCTTTTAGAATATACCGTATTTTTCGGAGTATAAGACGTACCGGAGTATAAAACACAGCTTAGTTTTTGGGGAGGAAAATTGGGAGGGGGGGGATGGGACGACTGCCTACCAGGTATTCAACTGGCTAGCGTCCTTAGTCTGGTCAACTTCAGCACATTAGTTTGCTGGTTTTTATCCTCTGCTTGGGGATAAAAATCAGCTTCTAAAGCACAACTGATCTTTGGAGAGAGAAGTAATGAGAAAAGCAGGCAAACCATGGAGATCACTTCACTCACTAGTGCCTCATTAGGGCTGAAAAAAAGCTTCACAGCTGAGAGTCAGAGGGAGCAGCAAAGCAAGGAACCTGAGATCACTAGCGCCTTGTTAGGGCTGAAAAAAAGCTTCAAAAAAGTTACATTCGGAGTATAAGATGCACCCAAATTGCCAGCCTCTTTTAGGAGGGAAAAAAGTGTGTCGTATACTCCGAAAAATACGGTAAGTCTTATCTCTAACTATGACAATTTTTAATTTGCTTTTCTTTATTTTGGGGGAAACGATTAATATAGCATTCACTAATAAACTAGCAGAAATTATTCTCATATATCTCCTCATGCTCTATAATTAAAATTGAAGCAGCCAATATAATTTCAAGCACTATCAGGGAGTTTTTTTTCTTTGGAAACTTGAGATGAGTCATGAGATGTTTGCATAAATGTTGAAAAATGTAAACGTTACTTCTATTCCCAAACATCTAATTTTACACTAGGAAGAAAATTTTAGCTGACTGCTCCTTGGAGTCTAATAACTTGGTGTAAACTTTTCAGTTCTAATTTTCTATTTCCCCGGCAATTAACCTGGTGATATGGAAAAAAAATTATATACATACCCGTACTCCTGAGGTGAAATGTCCTGTTCCTGACGAGTCCTAAGGATGATAATGCAGTGAAATAATCCAAACAGGGGGAGTCAATCCAAAAGAATAGTCCAGCAAGGAAAAATATATCCAATATTATAAGAAATCCAAAGTGATGGGGAAATATTAAATGTTTAATACAATTAGAAATTTTAAACATCAGCAGCAAGTCCAAACTCAAAAAATTAATAAGAATAATTTTGCAAAGCTGAGGCATAATATAGAAACATTTTATTTTAATGCATGTTCCAATGCCAGTGATTTTACTAAAAAGTAACAAAAATATGAAATCAAATGTCTGTATAAAAGTAAAATTATATTGAATTTTCAAAACTAAGCTATAGATCTCCTCCCTATCTTGGAGAGAGATAGACACAGGAAGGAGCATGAGACATGCAATCATGCACAGACTCATTTATTCCTGTTTATCCTAAAAGCACAACTGAAAAGTGTTCTGATATAACACTTCTAAGAGAGAGAATCATTAAGTTTCTCATTTCTAAGATGACCACTTTAAATGTTTATAAACTACACCAGGCCACCGCGGATTATTCTTCATCTTGGATTGACTTCCCCGCCAATGGATTTTTTAGCATTTAGATTTTTAGCTGATATTTCATTAGGATGCTTCAGGAACTGGACATGACACTTCAGGAGTGATGGTAGGATCTAACTTACTTTCCCCTTTATTGTGGTTTCCTCCCTTATGCCCTCAGTCATTTATAAGTACAGGGGATTTATGTTTTTCTTTTTTAAGAGCAACTGATGATGACAGGAAGACACTGCATTCTTTAACTCTTCTCACCCCAAGCTGTCCTGATGCTTTATTCACCCACTAAGAACTACTTAACCACATACAAACAACCAACATTAAAAGCAAGGGACTGTCACAGTTACAGGTCAAGCAGTCAATAATACAGTTTGCCAACACTTAAGCACAATGGGGCTGCCAAAACAAGGGATGTTTTCAGCATTCTATTGTGCATAGGTGTCAAAGGACATCTTGTAAAGTTCACTGTTAGCTGTGAACTGCCCTCACTATTATGTTTTGAAGAGAATTGTTACTGTTTTTCATGTAGTTTTCAGTGAGGGAATTGCTTGCATAAATAATCCGCGGATTAGTTTTTAGTCTGCGGACTAAAACTTAGCACTTGGGTCTAAAAGCCGGCCCGTCGCAATGAAATCTATTGAAATCTGAAACAATCTTGACCAAGGAAAGGAGAAGCTGACAACACAAAGAATAATGCAAGTGGGCAGACTAACCTTTAGTATGCAGACTAAATACGGCCAAGTAAATGCACAGGAAAGACACAAGCAGAAAACTAAAATTAAAGTTACACATGTGAATGCTGACTAGAACTATATGATTTCAATTATATGTTGCAAATTATATTTTACTATAATCACGGATAGTATTTTAATTAATTTGCTCAGTTTACTTATTAATATAGTATGTTAAATTACATAAAATGCCATGCTGGAAAAAAACCTATCATGAATATAGCCATGTAATATACCTCTGTTGAAAGTGCCAACTTTCTCCAGGATTTGCCATTTCATTTTCCTCTGCAGCAACATAGGAATTACCATTTTGTAGCCCCTAAACATGTTCAATTTGCACTGCACTGTTATGGAGAGGAGAGTTCTATCCCTCCTCACTTATGTTCCATTTCTGCCTAATTATTCTCATTCCCATATTGATATCTTTATATATTTAGTACATTAAACCTAGTACTGTTTTAGAATTTTTTTTGCCTATCACTTCTTTTAGCTAAAGATTCTTTTTATAGTTAAGATTTGATAGTATTGGTAGCATCTTTTTATTTTATGGAAAATTGCGTCTTGGCTATAAGTTTCTAAGATCACACTAAGGTTTTCAACCAGAAATAATGGTTACTTCAATTTATTTCAAAAAATCTGACATAATAATAGTCCATTAAAATTTAGGAATTATATTCATGATTTTATTTGGACATGATTTAGCACTGTATAAATTATCTTGGAGGCAAAATATTAGTGAGCATCAATAAGATTTTTAAAAGTGGCACATTTTCCAAGTTCAATATAAATTTCTACAACTTTGCCCCACATACTCTACCACCTACAGTTAAGGACACAACACATTGGAGAACAAGTATTACAGAATTTTACTTGGATGTAATAGAAATATTGTGTTCAGCAATAACGCTGCGCAGATGTTTTTTCAGTGAAACAGGACTTCCGGAACTGCTCATTAAAGGCATAGAACAGTTTTAGCCACTCAAAAGTTGTTCTCTGAAACACTGCTGGAAAATCCTAGCTGCTGCTCTGTGCTGCTGTAGTGGTGAAATGTAGTTAACTGAGACTATTAATGAGGCTACAATATGATGCTGAGAAATATTGCTTTTTTGGACAGACGTGGCCTATTCAAGTGCAATATGAAAGAAAAGAGCAGCTATATACCTCAACATAGTTGTCTTAACATAGAAGAGAAAAAGGAGAGAGGCAATGAATCAAGTCAAGAAATAAAACACAATGCTACATATATTCTGCATGAATCCAGCCCTACCCACAATGTTCTGATCATGGAACTATATTGCATTCAGCAAGTGGTTGAGAATTCTAACTTTCATTTATAAAAAGTGACATTTTAAAACCATGAGTTCAAAAAGTGCCAAAACAAGATTAGCTAAAAGAATTTCTCTTGTTTTAAAGGAAGTTTTATTTGGGGGCGGGGGGGGCAGTCAATAAAATGAATTTTTTTAACAAGGACATGTGGAAAATGTACTGGTGATACTACACATTTATGAAAAGAAGCTAAAATGAGAATTTTAAAGATTTTTTTTCCTGAAACAACTGTGCAACTACTGAATACTTAAAAAAACTATAAATACTTGATTTTCAGGGAATACCTTCATAAAGTTATTGGCAGCTCAATCCTAAATTCATTTATCCTGCCATTAGTATATGACATCATTTACTTTATTTATTAATTGGTGTTGACATACATTTTAAGTCTTTTCAGGCAATCATCTCTCAGATTCTATGGTTTTTTTCTTTAAGCTACTGTATATTTTAATATGTACGCATATAATGAACAAGGTACTGAATTTTAAATCAATGAAGTAAAATAACAGAAAATCAGTTATTACAAACTCTTAAATTGACTACTTGTTGATATAAATACACTTGCAAATGCTTTAAAACTAATTTGGCTCATTTATTTTGATTTTTTTCTTGGGTTTTTCCCATGGTATGTATTTGTTTTTCAGTTTGCTCTAACATAACTATTCACTATAATACATCAGAACAGAATATTAATTCCTTCCATTACAAGTTGAAACTCAAATCTCCAATAAAAAAGGAATACATTATTAATCTATTATGTATACTTTTTCTTAACCATAACAAGCAAAGAAGAAAACTGTTGTGAATCAAGCTAAAACTCTGGTACAGCACAAAATATATTAAGGTCACCTCACTAGATCAAGAAACTAAGATACATAAGAATAAAATCTTACCACTAAATGCTTTCCATTGAGAAAACAAATGTCAACAAACTTATGAGTGGTAGTGCAAAGAAAATAAATAAAATGCTACAAGTCCCATTTGTGGCCTGTTGATCAAAGCTTTTGAACACTATCCAAGTAGCATTTTTACTGCTATATAAACTAGCCTTGTGAAATGGAAGATCTTCACTTCTAGCTTGTCTCCAATCAGATGCCAATGAAATGGAGCCAAGAATAGCGACAGTTTTTTTAAAAAATGAAAATCCTGTTGCTTGCCTCTCAGAGTGATGAATCATCATGAGTATAACTGCCTTACCTGGGGAGAGTGAGCATCTGAGCATCAGCTGCTAAACCCCGCACTTTCCAGTGCATCTTGAAAAATTGCATTTCTTTTTTTAAATAGTCATTAGTCTCTCATCGCACCGTCAAATTTGTTCAGTTAATTAATTCAGTTTAGGCGCTGCCTGAGTTCAACTGACTACCTAGACTGTTCACAACAAATTTACACGTGCAGATACATATGTAAAGCAGACCTGCGATGCTGAGAGTTGATGTGTGCTAACCATTTTAGACTCCACTTTATATTCCATGATGTACTCCCAGAGTTAGAAGTCATATAGCTTTTTGAAATGTGAATTAACTCCAACCAACCCATGAACAAGCTAGCTAATTTGGGACATATTCGTAAACTAGCTGAATACTCGTGCTCTGCTATGAAACTATGTGATCGGGCTTGATAAATTGACTTAGTGTTTGAAAATTAATGAGTAGTTATGATTGGCCTCTCCTCTCCCCTTCTTTCCCTCACGCTTGCCCCATAGATCCTCTCCTCTCCCCTTCTCTCCCTCAGACTTGCCCCACAGAAACATCTCCTATCCTATCCCCTTCTCTCCCTCAGGCTTTCTAGCCCCTTCTCTCCAGGAGGCTTGCCCCACAGAAGCCTGTCCTATGCTATCCCATTTTCTCCAGAGTTATTTTCAAGTTGGGAGGGGGAGTAGAACATCTAATTAATTAGCATCAGAGCATGTTATAATAATATAGGAAATATTAATGCTCTGATGGTCATATCAAAAAATCCTTTCTTAGTGAGCACCAAGAAGCCAAGAGGAACATACGTAGCAAACTTCAAGTTTGTAGGCTTTACGGTTGTGGAGATTTCGTGATTAATGTGTGAGTGGTTTTCGCTTTTATATATATAGTTACTCTCAGAGAACAAATAAAACCGAATAAAACTTCTAAAAGATCATCCTGAAGAACCTTTATGCCTCTGAATCTTCATTTTGTTACATATTTGTTAGCATAGCAAGAACACAACCTCCAATTGGTAAAGTATATATATGCAACTACAGAACGTAAAGAAAGGGCAGAACATGTCTGATGAATTATTTTTTAAAGTTTGCAAGTATATTTGTATTAGGCAAAGCGTCTTCAAGAATTCAAAACTTGGCATGATTTTTGTTAATTTTAATTAGGGTTTTTAAATTTGTTTTGTGGGATTTTAAACTCGGCCAAATCTGTTTAATATTTTTAAAATGGTTTTAATTTTTG
>JANHZT010004791.1:77155-96496 GCA_032468215.1 Stegonotus admiraltiensis
GCATTCTGGACCAGTTGGAGCCTCCGGGTGGACCCCAAGGGGAGCCCCATGTAGAGAGCATTGCAGTAGTCCAGGCGTTATTCTACATGTATTTGTCTAAACCCCTTTTAAAGCTGTCCAGCAGAAGAACATCACTCAATTCTTGGTAGAAATCTTGCAAGTAGTAATACACTTCCTTTTTGTCTGCTATGAATATTCTCATTCAGCTTTAAATGACTCTGGATTGTGAAATTTGAGGATACAGACATAAACATTTTTCTGTTTTCTTTCTTCACAAACATAACTGTAAAGACTTTAGCACATCTCTTTATATAACACCTTTCCCAACACTGAATATACTGAATGCTGTAGCCACTAAATATTTGATCATCCTTTTCTGTGCCACTGAATCTATGAAACATCAGAATCTTCTAGGAAAAATCTCATTACAAATGTATCAGATATGGCCATTTTTTCCTGCATTGCAACTCCCAGCAGTGAGGGATTGGTAACAATCAGTTCCCAGATTTTAAATTGGCCAACTACCTGAGCAAGATCAATGTTCCAAAATTTAGAAGAGCTTGCTTTGCCCATTTTTACATTCTCGTCTGACAAGAGAAAACCCCTTTGCTAAATAATAGTGTTCTTCAATGCATGTGTGATAGGAACTCCAGCTCATGTTTCATTATATTGCCGGTTTTACAGGGATCCTAATTTACAATTGATTTCCTCTCTCCTTTTTACATTTTCAGGGCAGTCTGATTTATTTTACTTGCATTACTTATTAACAACATTCAGTGTCTTTAAATATCCCTACATTTTATTAACCATGTGTAAATTCCATCCGGTTAGCTTTTACTTTGGGGGCTGGGAGGTTGGACTAAAAGTGCGACCCCATTGCGAACCAGTAGTAAAGTTAAGTAGAACCCACCCCTGCTGTGGGGCATCCTGAAACGGAAAGTGGAGGTGCATAAGGTCTCTAGCATCCACCAGCTCCATGACGTCATCATGGAAGAGTGAAAGAAGACTCCAGTGGCAACCTGTGAAGCTCTGGCGAACTCTATGCCCAAGAGGGTTAAGGCAGTGCTGGAAAATAATGGTGGCCACACAAAATATTGACACTTTGGGCCCCATTTGGACATTATCACTTAGGGGTGTACTCACTTTTGTTGCCAGCAGTTTAGACATTAATGGCTGTGTGTTGCGTTATTTTGAGGGGACAGCACATTTACACTGTTATACAAGCTGTATACTCACTACTTTACATTGTAGCCAAGTGTCATTTCTACAGTGTTGTCACATGAGAAGATATACTTGAATATTTACAAAATGTGAGGGGGTGTACTTACTTCTGTGACATACTGTAACTCCAGTATCTTGAAAAGATAGTATTTCCATTCTTCATATTCCAGCTTTGAAAACAATTTAGCGCATGTTTAATTTTTCAAGTTTCAATTTCCAACATTAGGAATGGTCAAAAGTTATGATATGCCTTGGAGATTGTAAAGATATTTTGGTCACTTTAATATAATTTAGATGTGCTTGGGAAGTAAATATCATAATCTTTTAACATTTCATTTGTTTCATAATATTATATTCATGTTGCAGCTTTTGAGAACCAAACCTCCTTACAGGACAAACTTCATTCAGAATTAAGTATGAGCCCCACTAGGTAATCCTTACAGACAATCGCCTCCACAATAAGATTATAATTTTTATTGAGATTGATTCCTTCATTTTCATCCAGGTGATTTTCATCCAGGTGACTCCCTACAGTAACTGACACTACACATACTCCCTACAGTTACTCCCAACAGTCTAAAGGAACCTCAGAGGTTGGATTCTACCGGTTCGCACCTATTCACTAGAACCGGTAGTTAATTTTCTAAAGCAGTTCAGAGAACCGGTTGTTAGAAGAAATATTTCGTTTTTTTCCACTTCTGGTGTTGTTTCTAGCCTAATCTTTATTGTTCTGCTTACAGAAACTGCTTCTCCATTAACCCTCATTACATTCTTGGCAGTACGCCTAGACTGGGCGTTGGTCCTACCTAAGCGCCAATTCTCTTCAGCTACGGAATGGTCCAGGAATTTGATACAGTCTGATCTGCCTGGAGACTGAGTCATAATCTTTTGGCCATGCCTCCATGTCTCTCCGTCAGGCCCCAGTTTTCGGTGATGTAAGACCTGAAAGAGAATCTAAGTGAGAGCATTAGTAAAGCCCCGGCTCCAGGCCCACATGATGACAGGCAGGGCTGGACCATTCCGCAGCTGAAAAGAATCAGCACTTAGGTAGGACCAACACCCATTCTCCTAATAGGCTGCGGAATGGTCCAGGAATGGGACATACCAAAGCCTGGCTGTCCTAAGGGCAGGAAGCCGATGGGCCTGGAGCACCCATGGCTAAGGGTATCTGCTGAAGGACCTGTCTCCCAAAAGACACCTCCGCAGAGGCGAAGACATCCAGCTTATAATGCCTGATGAAAGGCGAAGGAGTGGTTCAGGTAGCCGCCCTGCAAATTTTCTCAAGGGAGACTTGTGTGGCCCACACAGCAGTGATCGCTGCACTACGTGTAGTGCGCCTAGGTAATGGCAGTGCATGTGTCTCATATGCTTGGGTGATGCAGGCCCTGATCCAGCAACCCACGGTCGAAGAGGACACTTTGGTGCCAATCAACGTCGGCTGAAAAGATACGATATGAAGAGAGCCTCGGACTTCCTGGAGGGCGCAGTATGTGTAATGTACACCTTCAGGGCTCGTCGGCCAAGGTGTGCCACTTCTTCTCCAAGGCATGGGAAGGCCAAGAACAAAAGTTAGGCAAGATGACCTCCTGGGCATGGTGAAACCAGGAGTTAACCTTGGGAATGAAGGAGGGGTTGAGCTGTAGTATTACCTTATCCGGATGGAATATGCATAGCCCAGCACTTACTGAGAGCGCTGCTAGTTCGGATATGTGCCTAGTGGATGTAATAGCCACCAGGAAGACCACCTTAAGGGTGAGATGACGAAGGGTCGCCATTCTCAGAGGCTCAAAGGGAGATTCCATCAGGGCCTGCAATACTTTAGGTAAATCCCAAGTGGGATAGTGGTATACAACCAGAGGCCGCAGATTACTGGCACCCCGGAGGAACCTGCAGATGACGGGATGATGACTGAGGGGCTCCGCATCCAGGCCTGACAGGATGGTGGAGAGTGCAGCCATATGTCATTTGATGGTGTTGTGAGCCAGTCCTTTGTCAAGGCCGTCCTGAAGAAACTCCAGCACCTGTGGAACAGAAGCTGAGACAGGGTTAATGCGGCGCACAGCGCACCAGATAGAAAATACCTGCCAGGTGGAGTTGTAGATCCAGATGGTGGACTGCTTCCTAGCCACCTGACTAGTCCAGATGACCCTCTCGGAGAAGGCATCCCGTCTCAGGAGGACCCCTTCAAGTGCCAGGTGGTCAGTTGGAGCCACTGAGGCTCCAGATGGAGTAGGACCCCCTGGCTGAGAGAGATCCTCCATGAGGGAATCCTCCAAGACTGTGAGATGGACAGCACAACGAGATCCGCGAACCAGTCTCTGTGGTCAATGAGGGGCCACCAGAATCACCTCCGCCCTTTCCGCGATGATCTTGCGAATCACCCTTGGGACCAGGGATAGGGGCAGGAAGGCGTAGAGCAGGCCGGGAAGCCAGTCACAGCGGAGCACATTGGTCCCCTCCGCCCCTTGAGCCGGAAACCTCAAGATGTAGTGAGAGAGGTGCGTGTTCAACTTGGAAGTAAACAAGTCCACCAGAGGCTGGCTGAAGTGGGAGCAGATGTCCAGGAAGAGATCAGGGTGAAGACGCCATTCAGCGTTGTCCACCGTGGTCCTGCTCAGAAAGTCTGCCTCAGCGTTTGACAAGCCCGCAATGTTCTGCCTTCAGGGAAAGGACGTTTGTTTCCGCCCATCTCCCAAGGTGGAGGGCCTCCTCCATGAGGCGCCGTGATCGGGTGCTGCCTTGGTGGTTGATGTGTGCCTTTGCTGCAGTGTTGTCCATAAGAACGAGGATGTGCCAGCCTCGTACTAGCAGGTGAAAGTGTCATAGGGCCAGGTGGATTGCCCTCAGCTCCAACCAATTGATATTGTGGGCAAGATCCTGGGGGGACCAGCAACCTTGTGCCACATGGTGGTCGAGGTGAGCTCCCCAGCCATAGAGGCTGGTGTCTGACGTGATGGGAGATCCTCCAGGGTTCCTTGAATACTGTCCCCTTGTCCAGGGCAGGGGATGTCCACCAGCGGAGGGAACGTCAGACTGTCAGAGGGACCTGAACCAGGGTCTAGGAGTTTGACACCTTGGCCCATTGGAACAGAAGCATGAACCACTGTAGGCTCCGCAAGTGAAATGGAGCCCAGGGCACAATTTGGAGGCACGACACCATCTTTCCTAGTAATGATGATAATTGGCCAGGGGAACCTTGGGGTTCCAATGTATTTGGGCCACCAGTGTTCTGATGGCTACCTTCCTTTCCTAGGAGAGGAAGACCTCTCCCATCCTGGTGTCTATGAGGGTGCCTAGATGGATCAGGCTGGTCACAGGATCTAGATGGCTTTTTGGGAGGTTGACCAGAAAGCCGTGGTCCCTCAAGGTCTGAAGGGTCAATTGCAGGTCCTCCTGAGCCCTCTGAAGGGAGAAGGCCTGAACCAGTATGTCGTCTAAGTACGCCTGAAGCTGCACCGGGATTAACCGCAGGTGGGCAATCAGGGGAGCCAGAATTTTGGTGAAACAGCGCGGTGCCGATGCCAGCCCGAATGGCAGGGCACGGTACTGCAGATGGTGACCCACATAGCTGAATCAGATAGACTTCCAATGTACGTGGGTGATCGGAATGTGAAGATAGGCCTCTGAGAGGTTGATCGAGGCCAAGAAATCCCCCAGGCAGATTCCCTTGAGGATGGACTTGAGGGAACACATTCTTGAACCTCCTGTAGACCAGGTGGGCATTGAGGTTCTTTAAGTCGAGGATCACTCAACAGCCCCCCAAACGCTTCAGTACCATGAAAAGGATGGAATAGTACCCCTGTCTCCTTTGGCCTGGTGGAACGGCCTCTATGGCCCTGACGTTCAGGAGGTGCTGGATGGCGTCCTCTTTGAGGCCTCGCTTGGTGAAGTTGTGGGAAACAGGGCATGGCACGAAGTGGTGTGGAGGGCTGGAGAGGAACTCCAGACGTAGACTAAATTTGATGGTCCTGAGGATCCAGGAGTCTGTAGTTGTGAGCACCCACTGGTCTGCAAAGAGGCTTAATCAACCTCCTATGGGGGGAATGGAGGGATCATTTATGTTTGCGGAACTGGCAGCCACGAAATGACCGTCTTTAAGATCTGATCTGACGGCCCCTGTACCGAAATGGCTGCCTGTCTTGCTGGCAAAACTGCCGTTGTTGGTAAGACCGCTGTTGGGATGACCCTTCCTGAGGATTGAATCGAAAGGACGGCCTTCGGGAGTACGGAGTAGCTCGCCTGTCTGCCCTCCTAGCTGCAGAAGGTAAAATCTTGCGCTTGTCTTTGTCCTCTACAAGAAGAGGATCAAGGGCCTCCCCAAACAATTTGGTCCCCGTGTACAGGGCTGCGGCCAGCCGCCACTTGGCCCCGAGATCTGCTGGCCAAGATTTGAGCCACAATAACCTCCTAGAGGTGATTGATGAAGCCAAGGCTCTGGAGCTGTATTTTGCAGCATTGAGAGTCGCCTCAGCTGAGAATTACGTGGCAGCAAGGATCTTACTAAGGTCTTGGTGGACCCTAGCCTCAGAAGGTGGCAATCTAGTTTGGAGCTGTTGCAGCCATAAGATAGTGGAGCGGTTGAAGAAAGATGCCACAGTAGCGGCATTAATTGCCCAGGCAGCTGCCTGGTGTGTCTTTCTGAAGGATAAATCGAATTTCTTATCCTCGGGCCTTAGGTTTTCAGAAGGATCCCCTGCCGTGTAAGGCAAAGAGGGCAATAAGGCCGCTACTGGACTGTCCACAGATGGGACCTGCAGGAGCTGACTAAAGCTCAGTGCCAGATTATAATGCCTTCTATCTGTTTCACTAGGAATTGGAAGGGAGGCGGGATTGGTCCATTGGTTCTGGATGACGTCCAGGAAAGGTTTGGGCGCCAGAACGAATAATTGTTTAGACACTGGCTCCAAAAATATCCCATGTCCCTGCCCAGGGGTAGGGGTGTGTGCTGTGGGCTCGTCCTCTTGTAGATCGGCCATAGCCATTGCCTTGTGTAACAAGGATTTTAAAAGCCCAGAAGGGAAGAGCCCTGTGAAAGCCAGGGTATCCGGTAGGACGCCTTCCTCATCATCAGAGAGATCATGGTCTCTCTGAGTCTCTTCCCCTGATACCAGGTCCACACTGCCCTCTGAATGGGAGGGTGAGTGATGAGAGGGGTCTGTCAGGCTAGCTGAAGGCACTGTGTGAGCCTGCCAGCTAAGGTATTCTGAGACCAGGGAGGCAGAGCGGTGGCTATGAATGCCTGCAGCAATACCTTTGGAAATGGCCCTAGAGACCAATAATTGGATGTTGTCTGGTAAGTCACCCAGATGGAGATCAGATTCTGGAACTGGTGTAACCTTGGGGTTCTCCGCTTGGGGGGAAATGCCGCTTCTTAGAGCGATCCTGGTTAGTAGCCTGCTCCAGTGGAGTTGTTACAGATGGGCCTGGGGAAAGGGCACTTACGCCTTCTGGGAGCGAGGCCCGGAGTGAGGGAATGGTTAACTCCTGTTGAGGTTGATAGGAAACAGACTGAACACTGGACTGTGACAGGGTTTCCAATTGTGCCTGTCTCCATTCTGCCAGTGAAAACTGGTTTTCTAATGCCCTCTGCCTCCGCTCTAGGTCCTTCAGTTCTGTACTGGAGAGCTGAGAGACTTTGCGGTGATATTTGGATTTGCAGGAAGCCTTTCTGCAAGTACAAGCCTCCGGAGTGGTTTGAGGCCTAGGGACCTCCGCCATTTTGAATGCTCAATAGGCTGGAGTGGGTGGGCGCAGCTTTGCGCCACCGCCACTACTGGTTCACCGAACCACGCTCCACCACCACTACCAGTTTGCCTGAACTGGTGCAAACCAGTAGAATTTCACCCCTGCGCCACATGGACTAGCAACCTGAAAATTACTACATCAAAACCAAAGTAGTTGGGTTTGAGAGGAAAAATGGAACAAAAAATTAGTGATAAACATATGTGTATAACTGGGTAAAATATTTACCAAAGATGGAAGAGTAAAGAAATTTTAAAACATTCAAAAGCTGTTAGAAGATACTGAATAATTCACTGAATTCCTTAAGTCTCTATGGATAGACTGAATATTCTCTTACTCGGGTAGATTGCAGGGACTGTTACAATAAGACACCGCAGATGTCTTATTGTATTTTATTTTATTTATACAATAAAAATTTCACTAAGTCTGATTTTGAGACTGCTATTACTTTATTTCCCTCAATGTACAGATCATCACAAGCTGAGGCAAAAACTAAATCAAGAGCATATCTTGCACTATGCAATGTCACATAACATCTTAGAACTATTCCATGGTAGTCTTGGAAGCAATTAAGTCCCAATATGCCTCTATCAGGATATCCACAGCATGAATGCTAAACTGCTATGAACAACATCTCAGGATTTTTCAAATCACCTGTGTAATTAGGGATGCCACCGGGTTGCAAGATAGGTAGTACAAACTTTATGAACATCAAATTATGGACATGACTGGAAATATATAACTCCACCTCTTGTAGATACAAGGCATGGTAGGCCTACCATTAGTCACATGCATTAGAACTAGGTGAGTGTAGTTGCCATTTTTTATCAAATATTTTATCCTTGTTATTGTCAAGAAACAACTAGAAAATGGAAGCAATTACTATTTTGACTCTGGGTCATTAGCAGCTATAGTGTCATCTACAGTCAAATTACAGATAAGCAATATTTTATTGTGAAGTGACTTGGCACTAAACAGCAACATCAGCAGTCCAGAAATCTTAGTGGCAAGATTTCAATTCAATTTATTTTTAAAATGGAAGCTGAACCAATATGTGAGATGCTCTACAACTGTATATAATTCTAGATCCTCTTCCTTCCTTCCCATTCCATACTCCACACTCCAGTCCTTGACTTACAACCATAATTGAGCCCAAAATTTCTGTCCCTAAGTGAGACATTTGTTAAGTGAATTTTGCCCCATTTAACAAACTGTCTTGCCACAGTTAAGTGAATCACTGTAGTTGTTAAATTAGCAACACAATTGTTAAGTGACTCTGGTTTCCCCATTGACTTTGATTGTCAGAAGGTTGAGAAAGGTGACTACATGACCTTCTGCATGACTGCACTGCAACCTTCATAAATGTGAGTCAGTTGCCAAGCATCTGAATTGTGATCACATGATGTAGGGATGCTGTAAAGGTCGTAAGTGTGAAAAATAGTCATAAGTCATTTTTTTCAGTTCCATTGTAACTTTGAATGGTCACTAAGTGAACTGTTGTAAGTCTAAGACCACTTGTACTAATGCCTGCACATAACCTTGCTATGTACAAGAACGTTGCTACTCCCACCCATCCTCTCAGTCAGTTGTGGGAACACATCCTTACATTCTTCCTATGAATTATAGGACTTCAATCAGCAAACCCTACACAAATAGCATACACTGGAATCACTTTTCAAATTTCACCTGCACCCACAAATGACAACAATGTTCTTACTATCATTTCCACTTACAGTCTAAGGCCCTTGTCAATTGCCAATTTCAAGCCATCACCAGGACCTCAGCTAAACTATCCTTGTTGGGGGCGGGGACCTCTTTCTAGAACACTGCAGGTCTATTAGTTTTCTGAGATGCACCAATCGAATAGCTCCCACCTCCCTATGGAAGGATAATATCAAAATGGATTCTAAAGAATCAGAGATGTCCATGATGACAGAAGATAGTATTTTCCATATGCAGATCATGTTGCAACAGCTCCAAGATAGATGCCACAACTAGTGTGTGATCCCCAATAAATTGAACTTTTCATTATTTGAGTCAGATCCTTAGTCATCATGGTGCATGTGAACTCCTGAGTTGCCTATAATTCAGTGTCACCTAGGGGGATATTAAAACCCCAAGGCCCAAGAAACCCCTGGGGATTCCACCACCAAGCTAGCAACAATATCTAGCAACTCAGGCAAGAATGTTGCTTCAAAGCAGAGAGGCCAATATAGCAATAACAAACCCAATTGCTTCCTAAAATCATCTTCAACCAGAGACTCATATCCAACTAGCTGCAGACCAGAATATATGAAAGACATCAAGGCTTCCTGGATAATAATTACTGATCTTCCTGTACTAGAGTGACAGCTGATGCCAGATTCCAAATCCAGATGGGCATATCTCTAAGGGGGGGGCACCCCTTCTATATGCTCACACAGGTCACAGTTTGTTCTGCCCCAGCTACAGACCCCAAAGAATGCAGCACACACAAAGTTCATACAAACCTTAGTTTACTAATTAAGGACTACTAATGAGCTTTCTTAGTAGTTGTTCGAACACAAGTACAATAAATCAGTCTTTTCTGAACAAGGGCTGTTAATTTAACTTCATTAACAGCCGACAAGAATTCAAGGAATAGTAACTCAGTTCTGAGGCATAGTATTTCAGATAACCATAATCTTACTGTGGTTGGCAGAATGCCCAGAAGCAATTTGTAGGAAAACTGATAAGAAAAAAACAAGAGCCAAAATAAAATGTTTCTGTAATCAAGACTCAAAGGAATGTGAACGAAGTTGTTTCCTACAAATTGCATCAGTCGTCATCCTTCCTTAAATAGGCTAGAGGAGTGGTCAATTAGCCCCAAGCCTTACTCTCAAGGAGACCTCCTCCTAAGGAGCCACTCCTGCCTTTTCGCAGCTCTGTGCATTCGTGCATCGAGAAGAGGCTCCTCCTCTTCTTCCTCTTCACTTACGGGAGCTTCTGGAGGTTCTGAAGGGCCTGGCTGAATCCCCGCCTCTGGCACCACATCTTCTCCAGCCTCCTCATTGTCTGACTCGTGCCAACTGCACAGGCTGATGGCGCAGCACCACACCAGCCTCCTCGCTGTCGGAATTAGCTACTAACTGCACAGGCCGCTGACAGGCCACAACACAGTTATACATGCCAGGTCAGCTGCCTCATCCATAATTAAGTCGTGGATGAAGAAGGTCTTTACATTCTGGTCTGGTATTCAGAATCAGCTGCTGGAGTCCAGGGCCCCCAAGGGTCCAATGACCTAACTTCCAGGATGAATGTTGAGGTCTGGAAACACCGGTCCTGTTGCCCCTTTGAGTGATCTATCCTCAGTCTCCCACCATATTGCCTTCCTTGGTCACAATAACAATGGAACTACTTGCCCTCTTCCCTTCCCAGTTTTTTTCCTGCCCATCTCAGTGCCCATCTAGAACTCAGCAACACACTCCATATTCATATCTAGTGCCTCCCCAGCACTAATATCCATAAACTGTCCGTACCTCTAGTATTCAGCAATCTGGGGGAAGGCCTACTGAAGTGGGTCACCAGCATCTGCTCATCACACTTCACCAAATCTCATCTATCCCACTCCCCAGACTTCTAGCAAAATCAGGCCAAAAAGACTGAAGTTGAACCTGGGCTATTCTCCCAGGTTGTCTGACATAACAGTTGGAAAGTAAAACATTCTAACCTAACAACTACCACTGAAACAGCAGCTAGCAATGCCCAGGGAAGAACAGGCCAGCCACAGGACTCAGAATAATAACCAGAGCCTGTTACCAGCATTATTATATGATAATAATGCCAATACCGCTACATGTTATGCAATATCTAAATAAAACAATTGTATGGATTGCCCCAGGGATTCTAGACAGTATTCCAGTTCTGTGTATGCTGTATCTCCCCATTTGAAAATTAGGACAATCAAAGCAACAGGCTTTAATCTGGAAAATGCTGAGAGTATAATACAGGGGTGTCAAACTCAATTTCATTGAGGGCTGCTTCAGGGTTGTGTTTGACCTTGGGGAGCCAGGGTGGGCATGGCCAGCTCAACATCACTCATGTCAGGGGCACCTGTGATGGCCAAATCCTAAGGCAGGACTTCCCTCAGACTCTCCCTGCCTCTCATTATAATGTCCGTCCTTCCTTCCTTCCTTCCTTCCTTCCTTCCTTCCTTCCTTCCTTCCTTCCTTCCTTCCTTTTTCCTTTTTCTTCTTTTTTCTTCCTTGCTCTCTTCCCATCTCTCCTTCTTTTTCTTTGTCTTTCCTCTTTCCCTTTCTCCTTTCCTGTCCCTTCTTGGATGATACTCAAATGCAAACAGGGAAACATATCTCCTTTTGTTTTGTTTTTAGTCTGTTTTGCTAGCCTTCTGCCAGTGAAAGCAGAGCCTGGGGGGGGCTGAACGCACCTTCCCCAAGCTCCATTTTCGCTGGCAGAGGGCTGCAGGAGGCCATCGCAGCCAAAAACGGGGCCTGTTTTCACTGGCAGAGGCACCCCTGGCCAGTCCTTCCCTGTGGGCCGGATCTAAGCACCCCGCTGGCCAGCTCCAGCTCCTGGGCCCTTAGTTTGATTCCCCTGGTATAATACAATTTATATTGCTGTTTTAATTACCAAGATTCTGCTATTTTACTAATAGAACAATTCTAATTTTAGTAAGATGATAAACAAAAAGGGTATACATTTTGGTGGAAATAGGGATAGGGATAGAATGATCTGTGATTCACAAAGAATAAAAGCACTAAAAGTTTCTTCAAGGTGAAGGAATAAAATTGAAGATTAACAAATATAGTAAGATTAATACTAACTTTAAATTAGTTTAAATCTTCAAGATCAGATTAAGTATATCCTAGAACAATGATGGCTAACCTTTTTGCAATCGTGTGCCAAAAGTGGGGGTCGCGTGGGGGGTCATGGGTGCAGGTGCCCACATCCATAATTCAATGCGCCCCGTCCTCCTGCGCATGCACACATGACCCCCACACACACTTCCCCCTGCTTTTGGCACACAATGGTATGGTGGGCCCAGTAGGCCCGTTTTTCCACCTCCCCAGGCTCCAGAGGCTTTCTAGGAGCCTGGGGAGGGCAAAAACAGCCTTCCCCATCCCCCCGGAGGCCTTCCAGTGGCTGGAAACAGTCAGCTTCCCGACTTCCGGTGGGACCGGAAGGCCTGAAAATCAGTTGGCTGGTGGGGGCATGCGCGTTGGAGCTGAGCTAGGGCAACACTTGCGTGCCCACCAATATGGCTCCGCGTGCCACCTGTGGCACCCGTGCAATTGGTTCGCCATCACAGTCCTAGAAACACTAATATTTTTTTAATCTTTATCTCTAAAAAATCTGAAGAATAGGCAAAGTACCAGATGACAGAAAGAGGGCAAGATCCACAGAGCACATCACTGAATGTGATACTTATGCCTGGAATATTCCATAGATGATCATAAACTAAACAAATCTAAACAACTTAACAACAGTACATAATTATCATAAGACAGTAAGGATTTGTCAAAAACAAATTAATCATATCAACTTTGTTTCATTTTTTTATGCAGGAATTGTAGGAGTTCATCACATCACCTGACTTGTTAATTATAGATAGCATGCCATGACAATTATGGTAAGTGAATCAACAGTTAGCTCAATCAATCAAGCAGACAACAGTTCCTTTAGGGAAAATCAAAGTTTGGTCTACGATGTATACTCTTGAACTCTTTTTAATTATTTGAATGAAGTAAAAGAAATGTTTTATCAAATTTTCTTGTGACACAAAAAGTTGGATAGTTAGCTTACTATAACATAAACAAAGCACAATGACTTGGATAATGGGATTGAAAGTCACCCATCCAAATATAAAGTTCCAAATTTGGGTAAGGAAAATGAAAGGCTTAGGTATAAGGATGTGTGAGACCTAGCTTAGCAGAAATATATGTGAAAAGAATCTGGATGTCCTTGTCAACTACAAGTTGAACAAAAGGCAACAGCACTATGGAACTACGAATAGGGCAAATGTCAACTTGGGAAGCATTAACAGAAATGCAGAATCTAAAGTGATTGTTCCACTCTGCTTTATTCAAACTCCTATTTAAGAGTCCAATTCTGGGCACCATGATCAAAAAAATGAGGATAGCAAACTGGAGCAGGTTCAGAAGGCTACCAGGAAACTGTGAGATCTGTAAACAAACCTTATGAAGAAGAGCCAAAGAATCTACCATGTGTAGCCTATAGAAGATACAACTGAGGGGAGATATGATAGCAATCTTCAATATGTTCCGCGGTTGTCACATAGGAGAGAAAGTGGGCATTCACTGTTGCCTCAAAAAGAAAGACAGAACCAACAGACTGAAAATGCAGGGAAGTAGATTCAAGTTAGACAGGAACTTCTTGACTATATAAGCTGCCAGCATGTAGAACAGGTGCTACTTAAAATGGTGAGTTCTACTTTGCTACAGCTCTTCAAACAGAAGATGAATGGTCATCTGTCAAAGATGATCTAATAGATCCTTCAATGAATGGGAAATTGAAGAAGATAAGGGTTAAGATTCCTCACAACTTTATGGTTCTACAAACAAAAATAATAGATCAAGATTCAACCAAGACAAATGCAAATTTCTTCACTCAGGAAAAAGAAACGAAAGGGTTTTTTGGGGGGAGACCTGGCTTGACCAACAGTACTTTTGAGTAACATTTGGGAAAAACAGCCTTGAGAACAGAGGAGGAAATAGCTTTCATGTATCTAAAACAATGTCATCAGAAGACACTCAAAACTTGTCGAGATCAATACATTTTAATTAAAGGAAGTCAAATACTGGCAGAATGTTAAGGAAAATATTGTAACAATAAGGGCAGTTCAACGATGAATTTAACTACAGAGGAGACAAGCTCCTCTTTGATGACTGTGTTTTAAGAAGGAACAGAGACAATTCTGGGAATGCTTTCATTTGGAACTTGCCATATAGCATGAGGCTGAATTTGCTGGCCAAAATGACCTATCTGGCTATATGTACATACCAGGGACGGGTTTCAAAATCCATCGCTACCGGTCCGCTCGTGGGCGCGCGTACGCATCTACGCATGTGCAGGTGGGTGCGCGGAGCCTCCCTCTGCCACCGCTACCAGTTCATCCGATCCGGGGTGAACCGGTAGCAACCCACCACTGGTACATACCTATGTAATTTCTCTTTAGAACATTAAATTTAAAGAACCTTACTGAAAAATAACCAAATAACCATGTATGTATGTATGTATGTATGTATGTTTGTTTGTTTGGTTTGTTTATTTATTATTTATCTATTTATATTTATATGCCGCCCTTCTCCGGAGACTCAAGGTGGCTTACAATGCGTTAAGTAATAATAAATCAACCAAAGCTTAAATAACCAAATATCCAAACCTTTATTTAACAAAAAATCATGCCAGGTTTTGTTTTTTGAAAAATTAACTTCTGGGCAATTCTTCTGAAACTTCACTATCTCAGCATTTGTAGAATGAGATACAGAAATTCATGTACGCAAATAAAAATGCAACTTAAGTGCTATTTGGTGTTTGCAAACTAATAGCATTCTAGCTGGATATAAACCAAGAACAGAAAATTAAGTTTAAAAAATAGCCATATCCAATTAAAACGGTATATAAAATTGCAAACACCTAATATATTAGCTATAATATGATTTAATAAGTAGAAGTTTCAAGTATTGCACCTCAGCCACTGTACTTTGTAAATGATTTAGAACTCAAAGCGCTAAATAACTCAACCGATTATTATTCAACAGACCACAGTGAAAATAAACTGTGATCTAGTGATCTCTATAAAATAGTAATTGAAAGCTTGTTGTAAAATTAATTAAAATTATCCTATTAATTTAGTTTCCCTAAGCAACCATATTGTTTTTTTGAAGAAAAAACCGTCACCTTTATCACTAAAATAAAACCACTAAATCAGTCAATTTTTATTTTTCTTATTGTCCATCTATCAGCTCATTAAAAATACTTTATATTTCAGCACAATATTTCTGTTTTGCACCAGACTATATTTGAAATATTGAGATGTCAATGCACATAATATGCTCTTTGGAGAAAAATCAATCAGAAAGGAATGAAAGAGGACAGAGGTTATTCTTAAGAATGTTTTTTATGCCTTTACCTTAAATCTCTTGTCTTGCAGAACTTTTTTAATGGCAACCAGCTCTCCTGAGTCACAGAGTTTGGCTTGATAAACAACACCAAAAGATCCATTCCCGATCACTTTAGTGTCTGTATAGCTAACTTCTTGAGGCCTATCTGGACCTTGTCCGGGAGTTGCTACTACTGTAGTCACTTTGCTGCCATCTTTGTCTCCTGGAACAACAAGAAAAAGATGAGATACTGTTAAATCTATGCTGGAGGAGAAAAATTTCCAAGACATAATTTAATATATTGGTCATATGTATGACATAATATATTGGACATATCAATGAAACTATAATCATTGGCCTCATTCAAGATGGTGATGAGTCTGCAACCAATGGGAGGTTGACAACTGGCCCTGTGGTGCAGCCCGAACAATCTGGAGCTGAACACTCTTAAATGTAGATATGATAATGGACTTTAGGAGGAACCCTCCTACTCTACTACCTTTTACAATATTAGACCACACAGTATCAACAGTAGATACCTTCATATTTCTGGGTTCCATAACCTCTCAGGCACAACAAAGGATGTTCTTCCTGCATCAACTCAGAAAGCTCAGACTGCCCCAAAGAGCTGCTGATACTGTTCTACAGAGGAATTATTGAGTCTATCATTTGTACTTCTATAACTGTCTGGTTTGGTACAGCAGTCGAAAAGGAAGATACAGACTTCAACCGATAGTTAAGACTGCAGAAAAAACAACTGTAACCAGCCTGCCTTCCATTGAGGGTTTACATAGCTCATGAGCCAGAAAGAGGGCTGAGAAAATATCTACAGATCCTTCATATCCTGGATATAAACTGTTTCAACTCCTCCCCTCAGGATGCTGCTATAGGGCATTACATGCCAAAACAACTAGACACAAAGCTAGTCTTTTCCCCCATGCCATCACTCTGCTAAACATTTAATTCCCACAGCACTATCTTATGCCTAAGGATATTTACCCATGTAGTAAGGCTTTATTACTATTATCCTTCTCATCTTTCCTACTACCTTTTCCTATTGGTGATTCTCCTCTTATGATTATCATTTTGTTGTTTGTATATAGACCTTATGCACAGGAGACAAATTCCTTGTGTGTCCAATCAGATTTGGCCAATAAAATAATCTATATTAATAATTGTTATGAAAATCATCTTTTTAATGTCTAAACTATGAAAGGATAATTTTTAACTTTAAACACAAAAGGCATGCCCTCCAAAGTCCAATCAATTTTATCTCAGACCAATAGATTTTACATGACCTGCATTAATTGATCACTGTTTCTTGCCACTATTAAAAATAGAAAATCTACCATTTTAACCTCATTAGCCACTGATTGTCAACTAATAGAGATCCAGATTGTTAATTTCCCATAGTAATTCACAGTTGATGTCTAAGGGAAAGAAAAACTAAGAAAGATGAATAATTAAAAGGGTATGTGCTTGTGGGATATGCACATATGGGGATGTGTCCAATTCTTGCATTCTATACAGGACTTTGTCTTAAAAAACCACATTCCTATTCCTCCACAAAGCTAGTCACTCCCATATGTCATGTAACGACACAAACTTTGTAACCCTCAACCCACACAAAAATTTTATTCATTTATTTATATATGTTGAGTGTAAAATATAAAAATGTTCCAAAAATTACCCACTCCCAGTGTAAAATTTAGTTTCTTATAAAAAGAGGGAATGTATAGTTCATAAGTAACACAGATTGTGGCTCATTTATTCATTTACAAAACTTACGTGGCCACTTATTTTATGCATGATAATTCTAGGTAGCTCAGACCAATTGTCCAGAAAAACAAAAAATGCAACTTTCTCCCAAAAGACATCACGTTTACAATCACAGCACCACAATATCCTACCAACTCTACATTTGCTGAACTCATTTCCAACTCAGCTCAGTGCTTCAGTAAAAAGGCAGGTTTTCAAAACCCTCCCACAAAGTTAAAAGGGTGGGAGCCCTCTGAGTAGAGGCTATTCCAAAAAGGACAAGGGCACCCATGGAAAAGGTGGGGTTTGCACCTGAAAGGAACTGGTTGCACATGCAGCTTGTGCAACAGCAATGTAACTTGGGAAACTCATGAAACACCCAGAACTGTGTGCACTGCTGCATGCTGGATAGTTATAACGTCTACTATCATGTAGACATTACATGATAGTAATGTCTACATGATGTTACTATCTGTACTACATGTACTACATGATGGTTACAACCAACCTCATGTAGAGCATACTGCAGTAATCCAACAGAGGATGACTAAGGCATGAGCGCCTGAGCAAGGCCTCCTGGTCTTGGAAATAGGAAAATCAGCACACGACAAAAACCTGTGCTTGTCACTGTATCTTTATCTGACCTTTACCGTATTTCCAAGCAACAAACCATAATTAGAAATCATAGTTTAGTCAGAACATCTTCAAAGGCTGATTTACTTATGTTGTTTTTTTCTACCAAATGAGGCGTTCCTGCTGCTATCTGCCTGACAACAGGGGACAATTCCCCACCCTATTAATTCCTCATTAGAACATTTCTTATGGTAGAGTATCTAGTCTGTAGTTGTTTCAATAGCAGAAAGCTGTTGACCACTGAAACTATGCAAACCTTTGGATTCAAAGACAAAAATTGCATTGCACATGGCAGCTGCAGAAGACACTTGCAGATTTGGAAATCTGAACTTACTTAACAATCCTTAATTCAGCAACCATTCAAAGTTATAGTGATGGTACAAATGGTAGTTGTGACCAGTCTCCCAAGTTATACTTTTTGGAGTACCCCTGCAGTCACAGGATAAAAATTCAGATGCTTGGCAAACAGCCCTGCACTTGCACCTGCAGAGGAGCTTCAACTCCTCACACCCACCTATCTCCCTCTTCTCTGCCCCTTTGGCCACACTGCACTCTGCTGCCTCTACTGTCCCGCCCTCCGCTGCCCCCAACTGCCTTTGCTCCCACTGCTGAAAAAATACTCCCAGCCTGGCCCTTCATGAAGCAGCTGCTTTCCTTGCAAGAACTTGGGAGGAAGACAAAACCAGTAGAGTGCAGGGCAGCTAAAAAGGCAAAAATGTGAGGGTGGAAGGGAATTAGTGGGAGGAGGAGTTAAAGAGGAGGTGAGCATATGGAAGGCCAGGAAAGGCAGTTGATGACCATGCCAGGCCTTCTTCCCACAAGTTGTGCATAGCAATTTGGGGGAGGGAGGGGAAGGCCTTGCATGGCCAGCAGCTGCCTCACAAAGGGCCATATCAGGCAAGCATCTTCAGCAGAGGGAGCAGGAAAATTGCAAAAGTCAGCTGGGATGGCACAGAGCAGGAGCCTTGGAGTACAGGTCAATGAGGGTGCCCCCCAGACTGCAGAATACCTTGCTGCTGGGCTGGGCTGGCTGCAGCTTAGCACCATACTGTTAGGGGTGGCTAGGATAGCTTCAGTTTTCCAGTGCGCTGCTCCTCCAATTCATGGATGGATGGGTTCTTTCTCATGTTACTGAGTCCAGTGAGTGCAGATCTTATTAAAAAATTTTATGCCTGACCACGCCCACTCTGTCACGCTCCCAGTCTTTTCTCACTCAGTTACTGAGGGAACTGTCATTTTTGAGTGCTCTGGGAATTTCTTGCTTATAATTCGTAAAAATTCTTTATTTTAATTTTACTTTTTGGTCTTAGTTAGTACTGTCAGTGTCTTAATAAAATTTACGAGGAAGGAGCTGCAACGAGGGAGATAGCTGACTGCTGCCGAGCGGTAACATGCCTGGAGATCCAGGTCGTTCCACTCCCCTTATCACTGTTATCTCAGGCAGCTAGCCGGATTCCGACCCGGCAGGGCGGATCTGTGAATTTCAGCCGCCGGCGACGTGCAGGGTGACCGGTGAGCCGGCATAGCCACACGCGCCCCAGCTCCGACATTCGTGGGCGGCTCCGGAGAAGAGGCTCTGTAATTGGAAGCCACTCTGATGTCCAGGCTTGCTTCGTGGCGCTGCAGGTACAGCTGAACTTCGCGCCCTTTTCAAAGACAGTCGTTGCCGTTGCGGTCGCCATTTTGAGGAGGACTTCAACTGAGGGAAGGTCCACAGCTGACGGCTGCCATTTTGGTGAGGCCCCTGCCTGACGGGAGCCATTTTGGAAAGGTCCCTATCTCACGGGCGCCATTTTGAAGAGGTCACCGGTAGAGGGGCGCCATTTTGAAGAGGTCTAATTCTGAAAGTCGCCATTTTGAGGAGGTCCTACCTGACGGCCGCCAT